>JADLZK010006232.1:0-130748 GCA_015847255.1 Hyparrhenia diplandra | reverse complement strand
CAACCATGTCGGCGTGGCACGCCGCGCTCGATCCATCGAGTACTGTATCTTCGCCTATGTTTAACGAGGACCGTAGGCCGGAGCCGAGACTGAGAGGAACCTTTTGACTCTTTCAACGCATGCATGACGCCCGTGTACCCCATCAATTTCGTGAAAAACCAAGCGACACACGCTAGGGTCCATATATATAGACACCTGGCCAACAAGACATACTATGATGATTTTTATATAGATACATATATGTACCTCTATACTACATACGAAAAACATTGAATAAACCGCTTGTAAATTGCAAAGTGCATCCATGAAAGGCAAGTGCTTTCGATTATTTTGACGCCATGCATCGACGATCATTATTGAATAGGAATGGAGGGTGTAAGAGTTCCTAAAACACCTGCTCTCGCTGCTTGAAAGACAGTGGTCGATGGGCATCGGGGCGCAACCCCCGCCACCATGGCATCGTACTCTGCACTCCACGCTTCTTTTTGTGCTTGCTTCGCCTTGTTTCAACTTAATAATATTAAATCAAGAGAAATCAACCGCACAAGAAAACTAAAAACTGCATTCGCAAAGTTGAGGTTTGGAATGATCTCACCAAACCCCCTCGCCAAACCACGGGGAATAGATCCTCGATTGAGGTCTGAACGCCCCTTGCAACAAGGTCGGCACGGAACATCGTCATGGCAAATGCCTTGGGCATTCTAGGGACTGGCCGTGGCATGGGTGGAGGCACAAGTGTGATCTCCCTCGTGAAAAACTATGCTCCACCAAGAAAAGTTTCTAGTGAGTTCAATTTTTAGAGTTAATTAGGACTTGTTTGGTTCAATGGACTAAGGACTAAAGACTATATAGGGACTAAATAGTGATAAAAATATTAGTCCCTAAAGTTATTTGGTTTAAGAGACTAATTTGCTCGCACAAAGAATATATAGGGACTAAGTGGATGAAATAGTCTTATTACTCCTATTATTTGGTTATTTAGGGACTAAAATGAGACTAAAATTTAATCTCTAGTCCATGTTTGGTTACTTACTAGAAATTCATTAGTAGAGAATGAGGTTTTAGTTCTGGCCAACTGTGACTAAAGGTAACGTATGCCGAGTAAAAAGAAATTGTGGTTGCGGAGATTTGAACTCAAGACCTCCCACTGAGACCACGCCCAACTAAGCCGGCTGCTTTTTCATTAAGCGTAAGACCTCCCACTTTCACTCCCTAGCGCCAGCACTTTTAAGTTCGATTTGGAAGCACCTTTTAGTCTCTGCATTCGTGGTTCTCAAACCTGACTAAAGCCTCCCTCAAGACTAACACCACCATTGACACGCGTCAGTGAACCAATTTAGGGGCTATAGGGGCCATATGTGACGCATGCAAGCGTCGGTGCATGCGCAAGACGCTGCCGTCGCCGCACGCCAGGTCCGCTGTCATCCTTCGCTTCCCATTAAGTAATAATTATTTAGGAAATAAATATTTAGGGAAAGAAATAAAATTACTTTGTCAAGAGGTATTCTCGATCTATAAGGAAACCTCCTAGAGATTTCTTACCATGCAAGTCTCCCTCGCACTATAAATACAAGGGGCCTGTGAATCGCTTGAATCTAAGCGTAAAAATTAAAAAGGGTAGCTCCCTCAACAGCCTCCTACCTTCAGACTCTCCAAACCCTAACCCCCTACGCGACGCACACATACCGCAGCCGCGACGCACGCTCCACGCCGCTTTCTCCAGCCGCTGCCGACGCGTCGGCCGCTCGCCGCGCTACGCCGCCAGCGCCAGCCACCACCGCCTCGCTATCTACATCAGCCGCCGACAAGAATCAGTGTCAATTCGCCCATCTAGCCGAATCCCGGACAGACCGGGTATCTCGAGACCGTGACGATTCTCCCACCACCGACGCTTCCGACCACCACCAACGCCAAGATCCGGCGGATGACCACAAGATCGCCGAAGCTCCGTATGGAGATTTGCGTAATTTCGCGCTCACGCCGAGGGAAATCCGTGCCACCTTCACCGCCCCCCGGAGAAGTTGGATGAACAACCCGCCTCGACGACGCATAACGACGCATCACGCCACAGCGCCGCCAACAACGCCGCCACGCCATGGCCGCCCCGACATCAACAACGCCCCATCGACATCCACGACGCACTCCGGGCTACGACAAGAAGCAACACCGCATCACGCTGCCTTGCTGCCCGACGTACGCGCCACGACGCCACTCAGCCTACCACCGACGACGCCCTCGCCATGGGCGCCGCCGACGGTGACGACGCTTCCTACCGGGCGCCGCCACGCTACCCTCCAAGATCATCGACGCCGCAAGCAACGAGCACGCTTACCCCAAGGATGCCCCTACCGCCGCGTACCTGCATCGATCGGATCGAGGCTACCACAGACGCCCACCACCGCTCGACGTTTAAAAAGCCTCACCCAACCAGAGCCAACGCCTCGCGGCTACTACAATGGCACGTATAAGTTTCAAGCGGTCACTACCAACACCCTCTTTGACATTGGGAACATCGGGAGTGCCAACATGGACGCTACAAGATCGACGCCACTCGACGCCAACATCGACGCCGCTAGCGCTGGGACATCGACGCCGCTGATCGACATCCCACGACATCGCCACCAAGCGACTCAAAGAACGACGCTTCTCCCAAGGGCGCTACCATCGACTGACGTTTACTGACGCTGACCATGGGCGCCATGAACGGGCGCATTTACGTCCCTCAAAGACGCCAACGCCGATGACGCAACCTCGACGCCAATTACGTCTTCGCCATGCCTCGCTATCGATAACAACTACAAGGGCATGAACCACGTATCGACCTCGCGCCAACCTCGACACCGCAGACCACGACAGCCAATCTCCAACGGACGCCGCCATTTCAGATGAGAACACCGACGTTTCCGCGCCGCCACCGACGTAAACGGCCGCTTCATCGTCGTACATGCGATAACAACAATCCGCTACACCTCGGCTGACATCCTTCCTAAGATTGAACAATGGTGGAGAACACCATCGTCAACCTCCGTGATCCAGCAAAGGCAGGTACTCAATTATCGGCACTTTCACGCCGCCAGTAACATCGTACACCGCTATACTCCCGACAAGAGCGGCACTCCTCCTTCTCTCGTTCGCTTACATGCCAAATCTGCACGTACACGGAGTATCGGGGACACCTCCACACGGTAGTCTTTCGCGCCTCAAGTTGCCCATCAATGGCGACATACTCAATGACTACTTCGAGCTACTTCAACGGAACTACTTACTTGATCGACTACACCTATGGCCCTCGACACTTCCATCAAGAATATGGGCTTGCTCGCACACCACGGCGCCAAGCAAATCGACCATCGCGCCATCGACTACTCGGCTATGACAAACTGACGACTCCAGAGCTCAAAACCAGCTTGGCTCCCATGTTCCTCGACATATCTACGCCAAGCACGTACTCACGCCAACAAACCGTGGCTGCAAGGCACCAGCGGCGCCTCAACATAGGGAACACGCTATCTACTCGCCTAAAAGTTCGACGCCTCCATCTTCAGCAAGCCTCGACTTTGTGAGCTTCACCGACGCACCTACAAGAGAAATCCATCAAGCTCCAAGCAGACCAACAGCTTGGGTGTCACTCAAGGTGATTGGTGTTCACCTCCCGACGACCTCGCCATCCATGCCAAGCTTTCACTGACAAGCGACGCAGCACCTTTGCCGGGATGGAGGAGCCCCGACAGAGCTTCTTGCCATCGGTGCCAATCTTCTTCACCGAGAACCGCCACTACCACGCCAAGCACTATCAAAGCGTTCGACGGATGTTCTCCAACCGTGGGATCCTTCTCGCACACTCTTGTGGTTGGCTTTCACCCCTCGACGCATCGCCACCAATGCAACTCTCTCTCCGAAGAGCACGGAATTCCATCCATTGGACCAAAGACGCGAAAGGTCGAGTCTTCATCTTCGCATGTACCATTCTCCCCTTTCTACAAGTGGATGCAAAGCAATCTTCTGGATCATGCCGCTTCAATCGCCCCATCAATGCCTTTTAGTCGCAGTAACCACAAATACGAGGATGCGCTGCTCGGAAAAGGGGGGAGAGATGTCATGAACCAATTTAGAGCATGGGGCCATATGTGACGCATGCAAGGCCAGTGGTGCATGCGCCAAGACACGCCTCGCCGGCCGCCGCCGCCAGGTCCGTCGTCATCCTTCGCCTCACATTAAGTAATAATTATTTAGGAAATAAATATTTAGGGAAAGAAATAAATTACTTTTGTCAAGAGGTATTCGATCTATAAGGAAACCTCCTAGAGATTTCTTAGCATGCAAGTCTCCCCTCGACTATAAATACAAGGGCCTCAGAATCGCTTGAATCTTAAGCGTAAAATTAAAAGGGTAGCTCCCCTCAACATGCTCCTACCTTCAAATTTCTCCAAACCTAACCCCCTACGCGACGCCACACACCGCCGCAGGCCAGACGGCGCCCACGCTACAGCGCCGACGTGCCGCAAGTCGACGCTGCCCCGTCTCGGGCCGCCACGCCGCCGCCCAGCAGCCGCTAGCCGCTTCCCTCGCCATCTACATCGCCTCGACGACAAGAATCAGTGTCAATTCCGCCCACCTAGCCGAATCGACAACACGCCTTTGGTAACAATTCCAACCATGACTAAAGGAACTAGCCTACTTTTTATTCTCGGTTTTCAATTTGAACTGGGACTTCAATTTTTGGCCATCGACGCGTAAGGTAGTGACTTTTGAGAGACCCCTTCTTTTTGCTACTCCCATTTATTTTTGGCAGAAGACTCAAGAATTTTTGGGAACTAAATTTAAAGAACATTTGGAAAAATAATCTAAAATTAGATTCAGAATTATGTACATATCATCTTTTTAATTTATGAATGTTAGTATGTTAAAAATATTTTTGGAAGCCTTGGCATCCCAAATTTGAGAGATATAAACGTTGGACTTATGAATTATGATTACGCATCTAGGTGGTCACTAGTTATGGATTCATGTTATTGACTATAACAGTACTTCTAGGCCTAATCTATATATCCTACTCCCTCCGTCCCTTGTTTGTCTGAGAAGCGTTTGCTGCATGGGAAATACGTTCTCTGGAGACAAACATTTAGGAAACGAGGGAGTATATATATGAAGCACGGTGCACCACATCGTTATCTCACTGCCCTTAGATCGACTCTGTTAATTGTGATCTAACCATCGAGCCTTAACGCTCACATGCTCTGCTCCTCCCTACGTATTAGCACTCACTCCCTGCTTGACCCTTCAGAGTTGGTTTCACCCATAATTTATGCCATAAATGCCGTGTAACAAAAACAGCTCACCGGCTGCAGCCTTCTATGTCTTCAGTCTCTTTTTTCCATACTATCTCTGTTGGTAATCGATGGCACCAATAATTTATTACTAACTTCATTCCAAATTGTAAGATGTTTGATTTTATCTCTAAGTTTGACATCGCCTTATTCAAAAATTGTGCAAAAATATTACATCTCGTGGCTTACTTTTATTAATAAAAAGTTCTTCAAGAGAATAACTTAAACTTGATAATGTTTGCATACATATTTTTGAATAATACAACGGTCAAACTTCGGATAGTGAAATGTCTTATAATTTGTAATGGAAAAGAGTACTAGATTTGCAACTAATTCCATGGCTGCCATGGAATGGCACCTACCCAAAAATAAAGACACCCTAATTTCCAACTAAAACCTTGACATCCCTACCTCCTTGCCTTCTCAATTCTCACACTAAAAAGCATAATAAGCGTTGCTTCCCTATAGGACCCGAATACAACACGGCTTCCGACATGCCCCTGTACCTTGATGACGACAGCTGTTTTCAGCCTTGATGACATCACTTCCCCGTCAATTTCTTAGGATGCTTCATTTGCATAATTTCATGCGGATAATCAGGTAACCCTGTGACTTTTCCTTTGCCATTCTTCATGAGAAGTTGGTACCATTTGTTTATCCGGTGTATCTTAAAAATCTTTTATAGTTCTTTCACAAATTGGTACTAGTTGTTTCTTTTTGCCCTATTCGGTACAGTTTCATCAACAGCTTCATGACCTTTTTGTTTGCTAAACACCTTGTTCAAAATAGTTTCATGGGTCTATCGCAGAAAAAGTTTCATGGGTCTGGTAAATGGAAACTCGAAACAGTAGCTAATCTTTTGAGATGTAAGAAGTCTTAAATGTACCTTTTTAGACTCTCTCTTACTTAGACTTTAGAAGGTGTGCTTGACAACATGTTGATGAACATCTGGTTAGAAGTAGTTTAGTTAGCTTGCCGAAGAAGGCTCATGGCAGTTTAATTCAAGTGGGTGTTTACGCGGCTTCCATAGGAAGAAGTCCCCAAAAGAAAACTCAGTAGAAAAGACTAGAAAAAGTAAAACATACCCTTTGGATAAAAGCAAGCATGACGCCAAAAAAGGAGTGTTGATAGAGCAACCTGCTTGCAAGAACAATGGGAAGGAAACGAGAAAGACAAACCTTTTAGGGACTTAATGGCAGAGATCAGTTGAATCTGTAGCTAGCGCACCTGGGACATGATCGCGACCGCCACAATTATCGAAACTAATTCCAGATAGAAGTACGCGTGCTTCGGAAATATAAAATCAGAGACTGATGGCTTCAAGCTGAGACGACCGGATGAGAGGACTTGCTGATGAATTGCTATCGTGACGCGTGAGAGGCGTGACCCAGTAGCGGGACCCTTTTTTTGGATGTCGACCTTGAAGAATAGCAACAATTTTCGTTGTGTTTTCATTGCGTATTCGACAAGGAGCCTCCGGGTTAGTTGGAGTCGCGACGCGTCGCCGCATGGTGACTTAAATACGACACCATCCTCGGTGAATTGCATGCAGAGTGCAGTGCAGCATCGGTGGTTACAATTACCTGTTAGTGTTTGTAGCTGCTGCACATGTGGAGCACAAGTGATCCTGATCCTGATTTCCAAGATGGCGAAACGGGTGTCGCTTCCATGCTGTTGCGGCACTGGCACTGCTTCTTGGAGCTTCCATGCGCACTGGCATTATTAGCTACTCGGAGTGTTTGCAGCCCGTCGGCCGGAACCACGAGGTCAGATCGATATACCTGGCTCTGGTGCACGCACAACTCGCATTGCACGCACGTACTCTCGGTGCAATGCGTACCAAGATTGACACTATTGATCGCACTCAGGGCTGAAACGCACTCAATCATCGGCGTGTGCTACGGCGTGAACGGCGACAACCTGCCATCGGCGAGTGACGTGGTGCAGCTCTACCAGTCCAACGGCATCAACCTCATGCGCATCTACTTCCTGACACCAACGCGCTGAACGCGCTGAGCGGCAGCAAACATCGGGGGTCATCATGGGCGTGCCCAACTCGACCTTCTCTCGCTCGCCTCCGACCCGAGCGCGGCGGCGACATGGGTGCAGAACAACGTGCAGGCGTATCCGAATGTCAACTTCCGCTCACATCGCCGTCGGCAACGAGGTCTCCGGCGGGGACACCGACAGCATCCTCCCAGCCATGCAGAACGTCAACTCGGCGCTGGCCAACGTCGGGCCTGGAACATCAAGGTGTCCACGGCGGTAGAGCGGCGTCACGCAGGGTTCCCCGTCGCAGGGCAGCTTCGCAGGACTACGCGGGCCCCATCGCGGGTACCTGCAGAGCACGGGGCCCCGCTGCTCTTGTAACGTGTACTCCGTACTTCGCCTACACGGGCAACGAGGTCCAGATGGACCTCAGCTAATACGCGCTCTTCTTCCGCCGGCACCGTCGTGCAGGACGGGAACAACGCGTACCAGAACCTCTTCGACGCGTTTCGTCGAATTTTCGTCTCTGCGCGCTCGAGAACGCCGGTGCTGGGAACGTCGGCGTCGTCGTCCGAGCGGCGGCCGTCGGCAGGAGCTTATCGCCAATGCCGGGGAACGCGCAGACCTACAACCGCAGAATCTCATCAAAACATGTTGGGCAGGGTACCCCCAAAGTGCCCCTGGCGCCATCAGACCTACATCTTCGCCATGTTCAACGAGGACCAGAAGCCGGGAGCCGAGACGGAGAGGCACTTCGACTTCTTCAACCCGACAAATCGCCGGCGTACCCCATCAATTTCTCCTAAAATTAAAACAAGTGTCACGCGCCGGGTCCATATATACACGCTCGAACAAGTAATATCTACTAATTTGGGAGAGAGTTATATATATATTATATATATATGGTTTCCTCCTAATTTCGTCTTATCATAACAAGTACATTCTTTCTGATTTGTTTCTTCTTTGCCCATGTAGTTATATATATGTTTCTCCCACTTCGTCTTGACATTATGCATCGATCATTATTGAATGTATAGTGTCTCATTGTAAACCAGTTAAAATTAGGGCCAAAATTAGAATCAATTAAAAATTAGGTACAAAAATTAGATACTTAATATTTCGGTAACTTGGGAGAGTGTTGGGGCATGTTTAGTTCAAGATTTCAAACACAAATTGACTGTGAAGCAACACCAACTAGAAAACCAGAGCTTCATTAATAAGTAAAGACTCTTTAAATTTTGGAAGGCTGTTGTCTAATGAGATTTATTATTTCTCCCCAATCCCCATAAAGTATTTCACTTCAGAGGGTTGTTGACTGGACATGTTCAGGCGGTTTTGGAGTCTTCAGATACTTCCTAAGTTCATTTAATTTTTTTTTTTTAATTATTATGATTGGCTGCTTTCTAAAAATAAGCTGTAAGGAAGGACAATCTTAGTTCTTAGCACAGAAGAAAAGCAGAGGAGAATTCCAGCTTATTTCTGCTGCGAACCTAAATCCGTTTTCATCCTTTTCTTTTGCAGTGTTGTTGCTAAGCGGTTGCTGTGTTGTCTCTTTGAAACTTCAGAGAAAAGTTTAGGTGCTGATTTTCTTTCAGTAAGACAGTTGTTTTTCTAATTGACAAAAGTATTTTAGTACACTATGTTTTGTGCTGATGCCTGGGGAGCTTTGGAAGTTAAGCAGCCTTTTTGCTTCCAAGGAAACCACCCTACCCCCAAGACCTCAAAGGCATAATGCCTCAACTAAGTGGATGATAAATGGGAGACATGGGAGATGTTCCTTTATCAGAGTGGAACTGATTGGGAGCTGATGGTGATGGTCCCGGTACCGGGGAGGTGTTTCAAGAGGGGAAATGGATTAGTTTTCTGGAAGTTGGATCGGAATGGGCCAGCGTAACTGACCTTGGAGTGCACATGGCGGTGTTCTAGGGTCTTCTGCATTTGTTAGAATTTATATATGAATAATGCTCCCCTAAAATTCATACTTCAAGAAATTTTGATAGATCTCAAGTTTCCATTATTTGTATTCTTTAATGGGTTTATTATTTCGGCCCATGAGTAATGGTGAAAGATGCAATATCAATTACCACCATATCGCTTAATTGATGTGGAGGCGTAGAAGCTCCCCCCGTGATATTTGTACCAAGCCTCCCGAGAATAAATAGCATGAAATAACAACTACAATTGGGAGTTTCAAAGTAGAAAACTCCTAAAGTAGTAAAAATAGTATTTTCCCTTCTCACGCCGCGCCGCCGCCCGATTGTCCGCGCACCCGCCAGCGAGCGGTGTTTCGAACCGCTGCCTTGAGAAGGCGAATAAAGTTTTTGGGAAGCGCTTGGCGCTGACCGCCTCCCAAATCTTTCACGACGCTCTTCATCACCACCAAGCACTTTTACATCGCAGTATTGCATCCGCGGATCTAATCCTATTATTTTATCATGTTCAATCTATCCGTATGTGTTGTTCTTCTAGTTGTGTTGTGCTTACACCGCTTGTCATGATTTTGCCATGTTATATGTTGTTCAATCTTGCAAATGACAATATGATCTTGTGTCATGTTAGTTTGCCGGATATGTTCGTTCGTCATGATTTATATTATGAAATTAATCCTAAAATTGCCTAATATTTCAACAATCTATATTATGGAATTAATCCGTTATTTCAACATTCGTGTGGTTTGTGGACTTATTGGGATGGTGTCATCCAATCGATGCTTTTTTAGACCACGCCGCTGCGCTTTTCATTGGTGAGAAAGTGCAAAACAGTTACAAAGCCGCCGACGTAATCAACTATTACCGAGGCGCGTAGACCTACAGACTACTGGATCCTGGAGAAAGTGCTACATGATGAACAATTTGACATTAATAAATGAAGAGAAACAAAACACCTAGACTCCTGCGGCAGCAAGCAAACCGGCAAGATGCCTGTTGCCAGCCCCGCACCACACATCGGCCTCGCCCTTCATGAGTGCCGCAAGCTGCAAAGTGGTCATGCTGACCCCTCAAAGTCCTGGCGTTGCGCTCCTTCAAGGAACGCCACCCGACGAGGAAGAACAAAGTCAAACCCGACGAAGGGCTTACAGCAATCCTTTTCCGGGAGCGTAGCCACCACACCATAAAGCTCTCATCCGACGCCGTGACTGTGGTCTGAGGCTGTAGTCTAGACAGGATGATCATCCAAACTTCTTTTACTGCTTAGGGGCAGCCTAGGATCAAGTGGTCAATGGTCTCTGCCGCCTGGTCGCAGAAGATGCACAAGTTGAGTCCTGCAAACCATGGCGATGGCGACGATGACCGTCCGGCATCGCTTCTGTGCATCGCCAAATTAAAAAGAAACGAACTCCTTACGCCGCCACCTTCCACAACCGCCGCAGCAAACCCGGGCACCGGGTGACGATCCAAGAAACATGGCCCCATAGCCGAGGCCGCAGAGTACGTGCCGGTCGCCGAGAATTTCACCAAACACATCCACCGGATGCTGTAAACCTTTTTGCTTTAGAACTCTATAAAACTTAGATACATATACATACACTGCAAGCATATGCATATCATCAAGAACGCATTGCAGAGTTCATGCATGGGCCCTCCCTACCAAAACCAAAACATATAACCGACCGGCACTACAGCTTGCTGGGTATGGGTACACAGATGTTGCCGCCTGTAAATCAGAACCAACACCTGTATGCCCTTCTGCACTCCTGCTTCATCTAGCAATATATAAGTAGGTCCAACTGTATGTGTGACCAACAAGTTCAAAAAATACTAGACTGCAGCATTGGCTAAACTATATATAATAACATCCGCAGTGCATTGCCGATCAGACTCTTGGCATTTGCGAGCATATCTCCAAGAAGAGAGTCAATCGCCAAACTAATCAAACTCCCCTGGAACCAGAAACAAGGAGAAGAGAAGTGCTCATGATTACACTTGCCTTCCTCGGCCTGTTCCTGGTGCGCGTGGACCAACAACTGGTGGCTCCTTCTCCACCGGTACCGGCGGTGGCAAAGCTCTTCCTCCCTCCTCTTCGTCGTACACACAATAATGTCATCGTCGTCGTCTTCCTCGCCGGTGCTGCCAGTCCTCGTCGGACGCTTCGTTCTCTTCCAGTATCGCTCGGTTTATCTCCATCTGCGCATGCACGGACATCCGTTTCGCCAAGTGTTAACACTGTCTATATATGTTTCTTCAGTTCAGAGTTCGTATTATGCTCTCTCAAGTATGCCAAAGTTGATTGCCAAACAACCAACCAAAGGAATAACCAGATGCACATACGAGTACAATTTTATTCGCAGGTACAAGTACAATTTTACTTACTAATATATGAGTATCGACAAGATTCATTCAGAAGAATCATTTTTTGCGATGTGCAATGCAATCTCTGTTACTGAAGCTAATAACAGCTGATTAGTAGAGTACGCAAGCAGTAGCTGGTAGCAGTAACAGAAGCTTTCAGCCCGTGGTACTGAAATCGTACCTCCTTAGGAATCGTTCGTCGAGGTCGTCGGGCGACGCGAGCGGCGGTGACGAGCGTGCCGTGACGAAGAGGAAGAGCGGGAGCACGAAGGCGAGGATGAGCTGGAAAGAAGCTGGCGGCCCGCCGGCCCGCACCACCATGAGGCGTCCGCGGCCCCCCCGCCTTGCGCCTCCTGGTCCTGGCACCGGCCTGGCGCAGCTGGCTCTCGGACAGGGCGGGCCGCAGTAGGGCGTCGTCGTCGCGGCGAGACGCGGTGGCAGGAGAGAGCCGCGACGTGACCGCCCCCCGCGCCATTCTCGCCTTGCTTGGCCCTTCAGCGAGCAGCGCTTGCCTTATCCGGTGGTGCTGGCACTTGGCCGTGGCAGCAGGACAGAAGCGGATTGGGGCTGGATTGATATCACCAAGAGGCTTAATTCGCGCGTAGGGCAGTAAACGCCCCAAAACAGTGTGTAGGAGGCCTCAGCTCAATTAGACAGCTTTTGTTGGTGTGGGCTCCCAAAGCAAGCGTTCCCTCTTTTTGGCTTTTTTTGAAACAAAGTAAGCGTTTCCCCTTGATAGAAGCAGAACTGTGGAGCTGCCTTTTTTTATGAACAAATAATACGTGGGCCGAATCCAACGAAACTTTTTGCACTATATAATTTTCTACCGCTACTCCGGCAAACGGGGATTTTTTTGTAAAACAGCAAAAGAGAATTGAGTACATACAAAATTAACAGCACAAATGCACAATGCATGGTCATATATATGTTACCATTGCACTAATTTTTTCCCGTGTAGTGGCATTTTACTAGTACAATATACAAACATGCGTTGGTATTTTACTAGTACAATATATATACAAACATAGACTTTTTGGAGAATTTTGAACATGCTCCACTTTGTCCTGGGCCTTGACCTCCACTTCATCCCACTTACCTCCTAAAGCGACTCCTTGTGGGCTGTTCTCCCCCTGTGGCCACTCCTGTGCTTTGCTGCACAATCATATATCACTACTACATAATTGATTTTTTCACGAGGCGCGAAAAGGGTTTCCGTGGCAAGGCGGGCATTTAGAAAACCGCCACGGTAAAATGCGATTTACCGTGAGCGGTTTAATTAACCGTGGCGGTTTTAAAAGCCCCGTCATGGTAAATAGATTAGTAGACGGTTTATATTTAAGCTCACGGGAAAAATCGGGCCCAACCATGAGCCCAAAGGCCCATTTGATTACCCACAAATATATATGTCACGAGCTCCTATGGTTTCCGTTTTAAGCTTACAGCATCTCTCTTTCTCACCAACTCTCTCTCTCTCTCTCTTTCACCAACTCTGGCCGGCGGCTCTCTCTCCCGTCTCCCTCCCCGCCTCCAACAGCCCCGTGCCCCTTCCCTTCCCTCTCCCGGCATGCCGGAGGGGGCACGCCGCGGCGGATCGGGGGAGGTCCGGCGGCCGCTGGATCCAGCGCGAATCTCGGGAGTGCGGTAGGTAAAGAGTGCCTTGGCGGAATCGGTGGCGCTGGCTTCGAGCTCATGGACCGGCGCAGCAGATCTCGGCTCCATGGCACTCGAGCAGCGGCGCGCGCCGACCTCGCCTCCCTCGAAAGCACGTAAGCGGGCGCTCGATCTTCGTTTACCTCGAGCACCGCTGGCGGGCTCGAAAGCACCGCAATGGCGTCGAAGCTCCTCCACCTCGAAAGCACGGCGGCGGGCGGGCCGATCCCTCTAGCTCGAAGCTCGATGGCGGCGGCGTATGGCGCCACGCATCGCGGTGACGGATCCGGCTGATAGGGCGATCCGCGGCGGCGCCTCGGGATCCAAACCCATTAGGGTTTTTGGGTTCGCGGGTCATTTTTATAAATGATTAATCTGGCGGCAATGGAAACCGCCACCATAAATCAATTTTTGCCCGGCCACGGTAGTTCATTTATCTAGTAGTGTATATAAGCTCTCAAGTAGGACCAGGTAATAAAGGAAAAGGAAACATATTCGATGGATAATCACTGACAACAGGAAGTGCCGTGCTTGCGAGCATTGAGCCGCTGGCGAGAATGGGCAGTAGCCCTCGATCACGCTATAATCCGCGGGCTTCTTTGCATCATCTGTGACAGTTGGAAGAGAGAAGGAACGGATAGAATCCGTGCGTAGCCGGGGAAGAGGTATTATTTAGGGGGACCGAGCAAATCCAACTTAGGTTTAAGTTTAGATCACCGAAGTTAACAGAAAATTCTAAATTTTCAGTCACATCAAATCATTTAATGTACCAAAAAGACTTTATACATGAAGTATGAAATGTAAGTAAAACAAAATACTAATTGCACAATTTATATATGAACATTGAGAACTAATTTTTTTAGGAGCTAAGTTAGCCCATGGTAAAGATAATATTTATCACAAACAAAGCGAAAGTGCTACCAGTTCAATACAATGTCAATTTTTTAGGATCTAAAACACAATCTCTAAAAAATGAGCACAAAGAAGTTAGATTTTTCATAGTGATCAAGTAATTCATCCACTTTACACTCCAGTACTGCAATTTTATGTATGTTTCAGTCCTTCTAATGTGCTTCTCGTAATATTATCTAATAGTGTTTTGTATGATTTAATTATCTAAAGATATTAAAAAGGTATATGTGACAAGAATTTTGTTATATTCTATCTTAATATAAATAAAAATCATGGACTTATACTACTAAAAAATTTTGCTTTAGAAAATGTTGTGGGGGGTATGGCCCCCCAACCCGCCACCGTCCGTGTGTGTAAGAGTCGGTGAGGTCCTTTTGCTAGCGAAGGGCAGTGCAGAGCTTTGCTTCCGTCCAAGCAACTGCGGCAGCTGCTGCACTTCAGCCACCCGGATGAGCGCGTCCAGTCGCTCGACGCTGAGCTCGAGCTTGTGGCACTCCCTTCTGGTTCCCCTCTAACCAGCGCGAACGAAGTGAAGGCCAACTGTGATGCGAGCACGCCGAGGAGCCGCAGGATAAGCATTGCTCGAGGATGTCCTAAAAATGCCGCCATCTCGATCCTGCAAAAAAGACTAGTAATTAGCAAAAATGGCCAATCGATCGAACAAAGGAGGCATCATGCACAGCGGAACAACTTTACCCTTCAGGTGAACTGTCTGCTTGAGTGGGGAAATAGAGCATGCAGCTGTGTGCCTTATATACTGAGGGCAATAACGGGTTACAGTAGACTGCACTGCAGCTTCAGTTCTGCCACAGCGCAGTTTCAGTAGAGCTCACTCACTTGAGCACTCGTATTGCCCCATTACGGCTGCACTGCAGGTGCAGTTCAGTAAGTTCAGCATCACTTGAGCACTAGTATTGTCACAGTACAGCTGCTCTACAGTTTCAGTTCATTAATAAGCCCGCATTCAGAGTTTTTTCTTCAAAGGCTGCACTGCAGCTTAGTTCAGCTATCCAACAGATTGCTTACCTCTCACAAGGCCGGCCAGGCCCAGATCTGTTGGATAGGTGTTTTTTTTTAGAGGAATCGACTGGGTAGCTGAACGGGGGCCGATTCATTTGACTCTCCGGATGATTGGACATTAGAAGTCGTAAATGCTTACCTGCCTCCAAAACACAAATTTGACCTCTTATTATTATAAAAATATTTATGGAACGTGATATACGTATACTTTTATCAAAAGTATTTTGTAAGACAAATCTACTCATAATTTTTACATTTACAAACTTAACTACTTAAAAAGTTATTGATGATTTATATTCCGACAAGCCATTACATAAACCTCGCCCAAAACGACTTCTAATACCATCCCTGAAAGTGAGTAATTAGTTGACAAATCACGACTCGCTGCCTGGCAAACAAATTACCAGCCTCATACATTCATTAAAGTTTGACAAACAAGTACTTGTAATGTACGGTAGTCATTCAAACAAAACCAAAGATGCCAAGACGAGTGGCTAGCTTTTTCGCATAATCGCATGCATCAGTTTTCCTCCACATGCATGCATCACGGCACGATTGGTTCACACTAATTAAAGCATGCGCTGGATTGATATCACCGAGAGGCTTTCTAGGCCCGCGTAGGGCAGTGTGAGGCTTCAGCCCAATTAAATAGCTTTGTTGGTGGCTGCCAAAGCAAGCGTTCCGTTCCCCTTGGATTGATAGAAGCATTAGAACTGTGGAGCATATATTTTTGGAAAAAGTCTACTTTCGTCCCCAACTTTTTGCTTAAAAGTCCGATGTTTCCTAAAAAAAAACCGACAAAACGGTCCCCTCAACTTTCAAACCGCGCAGATTTCGTCCCTCGGCGGGTTTTACGGTGGTTCGCCATGCAGAATCCCGGCTTTTGCTACAGTGAAGGTGGTTTCGGTTTTTTCCAGCTTTTTCCTTATTTTTTTGCTTATTTTCTTTTCAAAAAATCATCATAAATCATAGAAAATTATAAAATAGAAAAATCTACTTTTGTTGACTCACATAAGTAGAGAGCTACAATAAATATATAATATGGTATACTTTAATATAAAAATTTTTTAAGTTATGAAGGTTTTGCTTCTTTTTTTTATTTATTTCATTCAATATTTAAAATCATAATAAATTATAAAAATCATAAAATTGAAAACTAATTTTGCTAGACTCCACATGAACATATTTATACAATAAAAGATATATATGTGTACTATTTAATTTATTGGCCAGATCCATCGATCAAATTTCATGACCGCTGCACGCACGCGTCTGCCAGACAAAGACAAAGAAACCTAGCTAACCTAACCTAGTTAAAGAGCCACAAAGAATCACGCATCGCGGTTATTGCGCCTCATGGGAGTCCAACAAAATTGAATTTTTATTTTATAATTTTTCTGTAATTTACTATGATTTTTTAAAGATTGAGCTGAAATAAATAAAAAAAAAAAAAGACAAAACCTTCTAGCAAAAAACTTTGTACTAAAGTATACCATATTATATATTCATTACGTAGTTTACTCATGTGGAGTCCAACAAAATTAAATTTTCTATTTTATGAATTTTCGCGGATTTACTACATTTTGAAAGATTCAAATTTAAATAAATAAGAAAAGAAAAAACGAAACCACAAAAGAATCGTAGAAAACCGGAGTTATCAGAATAAAACCACCGGCCCAAACCCACCGAGGGATGAAAACCGCACGTTTTAAAAGTTGAGGGACCCGCTTTTGTCCGGTTTTGAAGTTGAGGGACAAAATCGGACTTCGCAAAAAGTTGAGGGACCAAAAGTAGATTTTTCCTACTTTTTGGAACAAATAATACGTGGTTCGAATCAAACGAGACTTCTGCAATATAAATTTGTACATATAAACGAGATTTTTTTTTGGAAACAGTAAAAAGATAATTGGTGTCATTTTATGCATATAAACAAAACAAAAAGAAACTGGAGTCACGATTATTTTGTTTGTAAAAATCAATAAATAACCAAGAGAAGAGAAAAAAATTGGCACCACGTACGCAAGGAACATTCCATGCCACTACTACCCCTACTGCCGGCCGGCGTTGGGTCTCTATCAGCCGTAGATTCGACGGCGCCGCCGCTTGAAATTCGCACGAGGGAGAAACGGAACCTGCCTTCCACCGGCCTTCTCGGCCACGTCAGCCTGAGTAACAACACACAAATGAAACGAAACAACGCAAAGCGATCCTGAGCGCGGAACGTCCTCGATCGGCCCCGAATGACGGCGACGTGGAGATTGCGGGTCGCGACGCGATCCGGCCCTCCCGCTTTCCCCGTCCCGGCCATCCGATCCAGTCTCCATCCCCGACCGGCGGCCGGCACCATCCGGCCAGTTGCCTGGTTGGGTTCCCTCGCGCCACCGTCACGTCGCGTAGCTCATCGTCATGCACGTCCCCAGTGGCCGGGCCAGTCCCCACCCACGTACTACCTACGTCACCGGTCGCGCCACGGGTGATGCATGGTCCGCACAGTAGCCGGTGCCGTCATCAGGTGTCGCACTCCCTGACGTCACGTCAGTGAGTAGTATATATGTGCATAAAGCAGGGCTGAGTCTCTCCGTCCTAAATTCGTTCCAAGATTTAACTAAGTTTATATATATGATAAGATAAGATAACAATATTTATGATGTCAACTAAGTATTATTAGATTATTAATTTAGTGTATTTTCCATGGTATACCTATTTGATCTCATAAACCATCTCTGTAGTTTTCACAATAGTTTTGGTCAGCACTTTTTAAATTTTTCAAAATTTTTGAAATAATGACTTACCATTTGAAATGGAGAATGTAGTAGCTAGATATATGTCCAAAAACACACGTACAGTCATGCTGGAACACAGTTACTGTCTAATGTGTTACATCACCTACATGCTGGGCCTTCGTTCTTGGCCCGCTTCAAATATTGAATGTCATATACTACCCCGTATATACACACACACGGTATATGTACGTGCAATCATGATCTGTACTTACCACCACCCAGAAGATTGCGGGTACGTACGTAGTAATTTAATTAACTCAATTCGTAATCAGCCAAGTACGTACTACTAACATATATACGTATGCTAATACAAAACTAGTACATATACGTAGGACCAGTTTCAGAGTGTCGGGGCCTCGTGGCCCCGGAAAGAAAACAAAGCAAAGCCGAGATGGCGTGGCATGCAGGCGGAACGCAGCAACGACAAGCAAGCTTAGCCAGCTAGCGAGACAGTCGACCAGAGCCCAACGCTGCATGCCAACAAGCAACAATGCCAGTCGTCTCGTCGATCTGAGCATCCAGCGTGGCATGTGCGTGTGAGCTGGATCCTTCCATGGATGATGTGTTTGCATTGCTCCGACGGTAGTGCCCGACAAAACGTACACAAGAGGCGCCATATGACGTGGTGCGACGGGCCAGGACGGACGGAGAGCTACCACAACATCGATCGATCTCGTCTCGTGCATGCAGCATGCATCAGCATCCCGTCGATCTCATGGATGCAGCGACAGCCCTGCACCAAGGCTGCAGGTCTCTGCAACCATCGATCCAGGCCGACCCCAGCTAGCTAGCACATTGATCACGAGCCATGCACACTACCAAACCAAAAAGACACGGAATCGAACGAGTGATAGTGATATCGCTACCATATTAATTTAAATAGTCAGTATGCGTAACAGGTACGATAGACTAGCCGCTAGCTATATATACAAGTGTTTTGTACGTACGTATACGTGGCCGAGGCGTTCCTGTCGACCGTCGCCGTCTCGCCGGATCATAGAGGGCGGCCGGGAGACCCACAAGCGGATGGCGAAGGCTTTGTTTCGATGGATCGCTGAGCTGTTCGGTTGACGGGCGGCGCCGTGCAACACGCCAAAATACGTCACCAACAAGACCAGAAACTACTGTTGTGGTGTGTCCTACATGCACTGAGGGAAGGAAAAAAGGCTACAACAGACCAAAAACGGCGCTCCTCGACCCATTCATCGATGTGCCCATGCTTCGTTCCGAGCACGCACGACATATCTATTGCTGCGGCCCAGTGACACACACCGACACTAGCTTTTGCTTCTTCCGTCCAGCTCCAGCTCATGCCTTTTGCATACAGGCAGGGGTATGCATGCATGAATGAGCTGATGGGCATTGGCCGCCGGCAGATATAAACAGTTCATCGAACAGGACACAGGAGTTGGATGACTGATCCAACAAAGTCGTACAAAGTGGTTGAAGAATGCAATGGTGAGTGCATGATCGACCTTCTTTCCACTGTGGTGTACGTACGTGGTCGGTCGTCTTCATATATGCACGCACGATCCATTCCAGGATGTAATTACAAGCAATGCAACAAGGTGGTGGCAGGCAGTGAAATTGCAAGTAGCGCGCGCTGCTAATCGAGATCTGCATGCCTCTAGTCGATCTTTTCCCCAGCGTCGTGCATGGTCCTGAAAAGGATCGGCCCCCAGCCGGCCGGCCAGCCGATCCATGCACGCATCAATGTCCTGCGCCGCGCCGGTAGCTAGCTAGGCCGGTCCGCCAGGGGGCGCACGGCGCGCGGTCGCGGCCGGCCAGGGACGAACCGGCAGACATCCTGAATTGCCACACACGAAACGAACGAACATACGTACCATCAGAATTTCAGAAGCGACCCATGGAATGCATGCAATTCGATCAGTGAAGAAGACAAGATGCCCACACACCATTCCGTTTAAGTAATTCTTGTCCAAGGCTCTTAATTGAACATGGAAGATGGCAAGGGCCTATATTTAATTATTTTTTCTAAAGTCATACAGTAAACATGAAAAATGAATATACAAAATTGTGATTGCTGGTGCAGTGATGGGGAGCGGATGATGTGATCTTGAGTCGTCTGACGGGCTGACTAAACCGCGGTCGTTCACGAGATCCTTAAGTCACGGTCGATCTCCCACAAACTAACCTTTTTTTTTGAACATAAGGGCAAGCTTTATTGATTATATATCACATCGCGTGCAACAGCACCCAAAATAAAAAACGGGGTTTCATCAACCTGTGTACATGAAGTATTTGAAATAAAAAGCTTGCCTAGCTAGTTCATGAGCCACCATGTTTGCTTCCCGTCAATATGTATAATAGAAGGATCAGCAAAGTCTTGCCACATATCTCTGCAATCATCATAAATCGTTGCCGCAGCAGTGGCCGAGAAACCTCCATCCTGCATCGTTGCTGCTACTGATGCAATCAGTTTGAATTTCTATCTTGCTCGCGCCAATACTCTGAGCCAGGAGTATCCCATCCCTCAATGCCCAGACTTCGCCATATGAGCATCTACTACATGGGTCAAAACTTTATTCGACATAGCCATGACAGCTCCACGATGATCTCTGATCACGACCCCAGTGCTACCACTGTGTGTTTGCTCATCAAACGAAGCATCAGTATTTACTGACAAGTAGCCTTCTTTTGACGGCACCAACCTTGTCTGATCCTGACTATCTTCTTTGTTTGCCAATTTATAGTTCATTGCAAGAGCAACTATTCATTCCGCATATTTCTATTTATGGACTACTCCTTTCCTATCTAGGAAATCATTCCGCATATTTCTATCTATGGACTACCCTTTCCTATCTAGGAAATCATTAAGATGTTGTTTGGTTCCTAGAGATTAATTTTTTTTAGTTCTAGGGACTTTTAAAGAAACTCCCCTCAAAGAGAGTCTTTTAGGGACAAATAGAGGAAAAAGTCTCAAAAAAAATCCCTACTTGCTTTGGTTTGGTAGTACTAAAAGAGACACTTTTTTTTAGAAGGAACATGTATTAATCTTGGTGCATTACAATCAATCCTCTAAAAGGACACTTTTAATAAGTCCTATAAGGAATAAAAGTCCCTAAACCAAACATCCCCTAATTCTCACACAGAGTTAAGTTAACTTCATGAACAAACTTTCCTAGATAGGAAAGAATTTTTTCCCCTGTAATTTTTTATTATCCGAAAGTTTTCTAATTTTAGCAAAAAAAATAAGTTATAAAGCTATACATATAACTTTTTAACTTATTATATATTTAACTTACTACATATAACTTATTATATGTAGCAAATAACTTATACAAAGTTACAAAAGTTACGTCTAACTTATTATACTTAAGTTATTATATATATAACTTATTATATATAAGTTACGCCTCAATTTATTATATATAACTTATTACATAAAACACATAACTTATAAATGTTACAAAGTTACCTTTAACTTATGTATATAATTTACACACACACTATTAAGTTACAGCTAATTTATTATATATAACTTATACATGTTATAAAGTTACCGCAACTTATATATAACTTAATGCATCAAACAAAGTTACATCTAACTTATACATATATCTTTTTTATGTGTAACTTAGGTTATGTTATATGTATAAAGTTACATATAACTTATACATCTAACAAAGTTGCATCTAGCTTATACATATAACTTTTTATGTGTAACTCAAAGTTATATAACTTATATTTCACAAGTTAATATACATAATTGCTATTAGAAAAAAATCAACAAAAATCTTCTGAACATATCCGAAAGTGAGATATAGTTTTGTTCATTTCGTCGCGTAAACACACATGTGCAGACGAATTAAAATGGATACACCATTTAGAAATATTTTACTTTTTTCGCCTACATCGGCGTGACATTAGCACATGCAAAAAGAGACAAAAGAAAAGAAGGCACTACCCCATGGTCGGATCGACCACGAGTAAAGTTAACTCGCCGACCACGGAAAGCCTAGGAACTTAGGTTATCTCTTGCAATGCTCTCCCTCCACACTCCGGCAGCTTATTTATCGGGCTACAATCTCAACATTAATTGTCAACTATGTTTAAGTTATAAAAACCCACGTAAAGAAAAAATGTAATGAGATGGCAATAGTTATAAACCCACTAGGGGCATATGCCCCCATATACCCCGATAGAATAAAGCTTAGGTGATGTTGTCAAACCGCTTGTTCTATGTACCAGTCCATGATGATGAACTCATGGTTTGATTTCTCAAGAAAGGATAAATTGATCCATGTGGTCGCTGGAGACAAGGAACGTATGTACCAAAAGGGTGAGGTCCTTTGCTATGACGATATGCAGTGCACAGCTGAGCCTCTAGCAACCGCATCACCATGTATAATGCTATACCGCAAACAAGTTTTTTTGGGAACAAATAGTACGTGGGCCGAATCCAACAATACTTTTGCACTTGTATACTGCTAAATAAACGATTTTTTTTGTATAAATAGCAAAAGAGTGAATTGGTATCATTTTATTTATACATAAACAAAAAAAATTACGCCATGATATATTCTATTTGTAAAAGTGCAATAAATAAATAAGAGAAGAGAAAGTTGGCATCACGGACGCAAGGACACGTGGACACCTCGACGAAGTGCGCACATGAAACAAAGTTACATATAACTTATACATATAAGTTTTTATGTGTAACTCAAGTTATATAACTTATATTTTGTAAGTTAATATACATAATTGCTATTAGAAAAAAAATCAACAAAAAAAATCTTGGGGATATCTCGATACGCAGTCACCGCGCAAGGAACTGTGATTATCGCACACACAATCCTCACCCCCAACACAGTCGTGGACTTATTTATCGGGCTACAATCTCAACATTAATTCGTTGTCAACTATGTTTATAGTTATAAACCCACATAAATCACAAAATGTAATGAGATGACAATAGTTATAAACCCACTTGGGGCATATAGTTATAAACCCACTTGGGGCATATGCCCCCATATACCCGATAGAAATAAAACTTAGGTGATGTTGTCAAACTTTTGTTCTGAAGATCCATCCAAATTAATGGTCCGAGCAAATTGAATGGACCTATCATCACAAAACATTTATTTTCAAATGTTACAACTTTCAAAACGAATCATCGCTTTTATTTCCAATAATTAATGTGTTCTACACAACGAGGCAAATTAAACTAGATTCAATATGGTAATAGCCAGCCTTGCATATGTTTCCAAGAATTTTGTCTCCTTATTATTTTTCTTACTACTTGTAGCTTATACATGCTAACTCATGACACGTAAATCATAAGAAAGCACATAAGTTGTACTCTTATATACACAAGTTGTGTTTGATAATTTTTGTGTTTCCATGTTTTAGCATAAGTTATAGGTTAATTGATTCCTTTTGTGTTAAATAACTTTTTGAGTTTCTAAGTTTAGACATTAAGTTATAGGTTAATTGTTCTGTTATATGTTTAGTAACTTTTTGTACATAAGTTTTGTTTTCATGACTTTTGTGTTTCTAAGCTTTAGGATAACTTATATTATATGTCATATGTTATATATTTTAAGTTATACCCTGATAATCTAAATAACTTAATAGTTAATATACATAAATTAGTATTGGAAAAACATTTTAAAAATATATAGAAGTAGGGTCTAATTTTATTTGTCTACTTAAACTTAGAACACACCGTGTCGTTTTACAAATTGATACACCATTTAGAAGTTATTGCATTTTAAGATAAATGATTCTCTTTTTTTAGGGCTGATGTTAGCACTTCGAGGTCACAGCCTAAAGGTCTATTTTTTCCTTCCAATGTTGTTTTAGAGAAAATTAAATACGAAGATATAATGAAGATTTCATTTCCAAGATTTAAGTAACACTCACCCATTACTCCTTTAGCATGAATGAGTATTTGTATAGTTCTTAACATTGCAAAATTTTAATAAAAATTGTAGTGTCAAATTCAAATAAACTTTGGTTGTTTGTATTTGTTTAGAATAGGTCCCATTTTGTATTTTCGCACTAGGGCGCAAAATTCTTGGGCATGGGATTGAGAAAGACAAACAAGATGGATCGAATAGAAAAAGACATTATTGACCCTCAAAATTTTATAGACAACTATTGTAGTAATTCCATGGAGCTTCAATTCTTCACTATAATAAATGATGACTATTGTAGTAATTCCATGGAGTATATATGTTTTTACATAAATATATACCCATGGGTTCATGGGGGTCACACTGACCTGCCCTCACCTCTAGGTCAGTACAATACAATGTGCCACCGAGAGCATCGTGTATCGCCATAGGTGAGTACGAATGAAGTAGTACTATAAATCAAGCAAGTGTTAGCACTGAATTATGTGGTCATGTGATTACACTAATTACTAGTACTAAGATCCTAATTTAGTATTAAGCTAACATTGACATGTGGTCATTACACATCCAACACCAGACGGACTCGATTGAAGAATGCTGTTTAAACTCGAATGCAAGCCATAATGGGTGGATGTGGAGGAGCCCGTAGGTCCGTGCCCTGTGTCGCCGAATTCATTGAGTATATATGTATTCCCCTCGGATTCGATGCGGGTGCATGGTACTAGTATAGTATTTACGGAGTACGTACGTATTATTGATGTGTCGATCGATCAGTTCAGCGCTGCACGTACGTACCCTGCGGACAGCTCGAACGAACAACCACATTTCGGCCGGTACCCTGGCATGCATCCCCCTTCTGACTGGTTAGCTACTCCTGTTAGCTAGTAGGAGTCTAGGACAGAGTACAATCACGGACTAGCACAGAGTATACTATCACGGAGCTAGTAGTACTAGTATTACAGCAGCTGCTGTTAGTAGGACAGAGTGTCAGAGTACGTAGGAGGGCCCCGCCCGGGAGAATTCCTTGGTCATCGCGTCATGCAGTACGCAGCGTAGTACGGAGTACGTGCTAGAGACAACTCGTGGATGTTAGATATACTACTGTACATTATTTAGCAGATAATACGTGTACGTACGTGCAATTGCATCATCCACCGGCGTGGAATGGATGATACGACGACTAACGTGTCCCGTGCGTGCTAGTACTTCATTGTAACTGGCAAGTCGGTAGCAGCAACTAGCTAGCGCAACAACGTAACCGATCGATCGATATAACGATATGATGGCCTTTTGATAAGTCGTACTTCCGTACGTACTGAGTTGGTACGTCGTCATCTCACCGATCGATCCATCGATGGATCGGTCGGTTCCATAACTAGTACCGTTGCCGACGCCCGACGCGACGCGCTTTATATATCTTGCTTGCGGTGATCGGCCATGCATCTCTGGATCCGGGTGCCGATCTGACCGTAGGATCGAGTATGTACGTAGCCCCGGCCCGTATATAGTAATAAATGGACGTGCAGGAAACAGCTAGGCGTAGTCCTTGCCGGGGAGATTTGCATTGCATTGCATGCATGGCGAACATGAATAAAATCGATTTATGACAAGAGCAATGGCTCGCCTGGCAGGGTCGTCGAAGCTAACAATGCTGTAAAATTAAATGCATATATACTCCCTGTCCTTGGCGTCAGATAACACCGTACCGATTTGTTCAACTGCAGTGGATCCGATCCCGCTCCTGCTGCCTCCTGGTCCTGGTACCACCACCGGTCGTCTGTGAATACCACAACGTACGGCCGGACGCGCTGTACTACGTACGTATGCATGCATGAGATCGAGGAGAAATTGCACGCTGTACGTGTACGTGTGGGCCGGCGGATACTCGTAGAGATACACAAGGGATTTTTTTTTAGATTACACAGTACAACGTAGACGCTCAACACGCACGCACACTCACCCCTATAAACACACGTACGCAAACCCTACCCCTACAAGCACCTTCGGCCGACCGAGCCGCAATCTTGAAGTTCACGGTGTCACCATACGCCATTTGCCGACGGACGCCGCCTACCACTTAATGCGCGGTAGGCCCCAAATCCTCAAATAAATCCAGGGATATCTGTCGCACCCGCATTTGAACCTTCGGGTGGGAGCCCCCCACAAAAAGTAACTATACTTGTAACCCTTGGTGTCTTATATATAGTTAGCATATTGTTTGTAGGCATCCATAAGTGATTAACGATGATCCTACTTTGATACCACTCCAAGATTTTACGGGTGCTTTGAATATAGATGGTAATTGAACTGACATGTCCTGGGGAGGTAGTAACGGAGGGGTCCTGGAGAAAGAATACACGCATGCGGCTCCCAACAAGCGCCCCGGCCAACAACGATTTCGGGTAGCCACGATCCAAACGAACAAGCATGCACTACTCGTAGCTCTACCTGTAGTGTGGGCTGGGCCTGAAGATGATGTGTGCGTGCGCGATGGATCGGAGGTGCCTGGCTCTGCCGCCGGCAACGGCGACGGACGGTGTGCATGGTGTGGTGCCGCCCGAGCCCAAATATTTACTGTACTTGTATGGCTGTAAAGCCGACAAAGCCTCGCGCATTGGCCAGAGGACAAAAGCCTCCTTTTGCACAGGCTGTACCGTACTGTACGTACTCGCTGTGCCTGTGCCGGCCGAGAAACGAAACCACGCGGGTCCGGTCCGGCCAATTCCACTGATCTGCCAGTGCCAGCAGGTCCAGCTGCGAGCGAGGCCGGTCGTTGCCAGCTCACCACGCACCTTCTCCCTCGCTTCACTTTTCACTTTTCACCGCTCCGCTCGCTCTTGTGCTCGGACTCCGTTTACCACTTTACCCTTGCACTAGCATGTCGTGGTGTGCTCTGACCACCACGTACGTACAGTAGTGGCACGTGCCAATGCCAGCATCCAGCTGGCAGCTCTTGAGCTGTGTGTTTTCCAGCAAGGATTCGGCAGGCGGCAGGGCCCGGGTTGGGGTTGCTGCAGAGCGATCGATGGCCGAGACGATCGAGGTTCCCATTCCCCCCTCCCGCAAATCGTGCGGCGCAGCTTGGATCACTGCCTGACCGGCCGCAATGGAACCAACGCTTGATACAGGCACAGTGATGTTCAGTGGCACCGGCGGTGTAGTACCGTCTACCGCCGCCGCCGTGCCCGTGTCCACCCTACTCCGTCTAGGTCGGTCCATCCATGCGCCGGCCGGCCGGCGCGTGCAACTTTCGCTACTTTCGCTGGGCCTCGTCGCTGCACTGCAGCACCTTGCAACGCCGGCCGGCAGCGTGTTCTCCCGCGACCAACGCCAGCAGATCCATCCAGCCCAAACCAACCAACCCCGGCAGAGGCGACAGACACGGCAGACAGAACAGGAGAGCGTGGTTCGTACACGAGCTTTGCTAGGCTGTGCCTGTGCCTGTGTGGCCCGAGCGAGCGAGCGGCAGCAGCAGAGCAAGGAGAGGAGAGGAGAGCAACCACGCGTGCAGTGTCCGGGCCGAGGTACAGTTGCCCACCAGGCCGGCCATGGCCATTCATCCGTCACACGACACGGTCTCGCCTCGCCTTGCAAGTTCCAAGCCTGCCGCTTGCTGCTCCTGGCCGCCACGCTCCAGCACCACCTCTTCCACGTGCGCCAGCTCACACCACGGCTGGGAAGGAAGCAAAGCGACAGCGTGGGGAGCTCCGGACTGTGGGCCGTACGTGGGCTGCCTTCGCCTCTTCTTCTTCACGAGCGGCCAGGCACTAGCGCTTGCACCGGTAGGGAGGGGATGGGGCACCAGATCTTGGATGCCTCCGTTCCGTCCACCCATAACTGTCCCCGGGCCACGGGAGAGCCCCTCTTTTGCCCTGCGTGCACTGTACAGGCCGCAAGCTGCTGCCCTGCCCCAACCTTAAACCCTCCCTTTTTTCCTTGCCGCTCGTGGTTGACCACTACCCCCTGTTCCCATGTTTTGCTATCTTTAGGCATCGTTCCTAGGAGCTCCGGCTCACTCACAATTGATACTGTTCATCGCTGTTATGTAGTATTTTTGGGTTCCATTTTTTTCGCCAAAATTGCCTCTGGAGACAGAGGAGCCACAGTTTGGGTGGGTGCTTCCCGCCCACTCAGGCACACTAGTTCTACAGTTCCCATGGTTGACCGAGCTGTTTGGAGCCACTACCTACATAATTGTCCGTTCCATTACATCTCTTTTCATTTTTACCGCAAATCGGCCCGCCCATTTTTTGTCTCTCTATATTCTCCTCGGTCCGAAAAGTAACTGGCCGTTATGTTATTCATGTCGGTCAAACTTCTTTAAATTTAACAATATTATAGAAAAATTTTAGTGTTTTTTTAAAATCTACGAATAAGTTTATTATGAAAATAGATTCAGCGATCTATCCAACTATACTAATTATGAACTATAAATACTAATAATTGAACTATGAGTACTAATAATTGACTTCTTCTATATGTTTGGTCAATGTTAAAAAGTATTTGACTCCTTAGAACAGCCCCTAGAATGACACTTTAAAACCCCGAGAATGACACTTTAAAACTGAAAGAGAATAAGGTTTTTTTTTTTTTTCTATGCACAAGCACTGGATTAAATACTAAATGCAACGGACACAATAATCATTCAACCACCAGGGTAGAGTAGCAAATATAGAGGTATTTTAGGCTCTCCAATGGTGAAGAGCAAATAGATTAAGCTGTATATAACCAACCGTCTCGCCTCCGCATGATTGTTGGATGCTGTTGGGCGTGCTAGGATTAGCATATAAAAGAAAAAGAAAAGCACCTGATAAAAAGGTTAGATTACATACGAGCATGCTAGGTCAATGATCAAATGCCTTTTATATTATACTACCATAAACCCCAAAGCATTCCCTACATAAGTGCATATGAATACTCCATAATAAGCAGAAAATACAACACAACCAACAAATAAACAGCTGAGCTTCATCGGCACGACCTACCTAACCAACCGACTTCCTACACAACGACCCTGCAGTCCGTATCATTACACTACTTGGCGTTGGCAATCATCCGCGTGTGGTATGACAATGAACAAGCAAAACCGAAAGACAGTGCGACGACAAGTACCTGACTCTGGAAAATGCCACTTTGGGGTGGAGGAGCACAGGGAATACTTGTAGGTAGCGGGTGTGGGGTGCGCGCATGATTTTGGGTGGTGGTTGATGGTGCCAAGTGGGCCGCTCAGCCGACGTGGCGCCGGAAGCGGCATCTCGAGGACCGCAGCAGCAGCAGCAGCAGCAGCGTGGGTGGTGAGAGAGATTTCGGGGCGCGTCTTGGAGCGCCAATTAAATATTAATACTCGTCCAACTAGCAGTACGAACAAACAAATAAGGCCCCTTTGGATGGTTGGAGAAGTAAAGGATAGAATAGGAAAATTGTAGGATTGAAGGTGGCATGCAAATCTAATCCTTAGAATGGAAGTCACACAGGATACACCAGGAAGAGCCTTTGGTTTTGGTCTCCAACCCAACCCGTCTCCCCCGCTCCTCTCCGTATCTCTGCGGGCACCAGCGCCACGGTAGGCGGACGCCGGAGATCCGTGCCGCACCCATCCCCAGCACACCCCCTCTCCGGCTCTCTCTCCGTCGCCCCTGGGCTCTCGCCGCCGGGAGAGGGCTCCATCGCGAGTCCGTGCCGCCAGGAGGCCGTCAGGAGTCCGTGCCGCCGGAAGGTGCCGGAAGGGGGGCTCCGTCACGAGTCCGTGCTGCCGGGAGGGGCTCCGTCGGGAGTCTGTGCTGCCGGAGGGGCTCCCTCGCGCCCGCACGCCCGCTCAGCCGGCCGCCGTTCGAGTCACCGATCTCCAACCCATCTCCCTCGCTCTCACATCTCGCCGCCCGGCGAGGTTGACGGGCGATACCTGCCGCACCCGTCCCACCGGCTCTCTCTCGGTCCGGCAGGGGGCTCTCTCGGCGCTAGGCCAGGTCCGGCCACGCCGGTGAGGAGGGGCTCCCTCGCGGCCCCGCGAGTCCGTGCTGCCGGGGCCAAGCCCGTGGCGAGCTCCAGCTGCTGTTGCGCCTCTTGTCTGCTCGCCGCTCGCTGCAACCACCCCAATCCTCATCTTCCATGGCTACAACCCAGCAGCGCCGCGCCCGCGGCGGCTTGCGGGCAACTGCGAGCTGCGCGGCACGGCGGCACCGGCGCACGACATGGTTGGGGCTGCGGCCAGCGGCGCGGGCGCGGGGCAGGGCTAGCCAGCGGCGCGTCGGCAGCAGATGCCGCTGGGGCCTCGGGCGTCGGGATGTCATACGACGTTGTCGCTGCGAGGGCCGGACTACGTGGCCGGTGATGGATTCTGGTGGATTGGGCCGTTGACGTTGTGGCAGGCCGATTCGATGGTCGTCGATGGGAAGAGCCTCGCGACGTCTCGTGCAGAGGTCATGGGGTCCCTGGCGTGTCAACCGGTGTTGGGGCAGCCATCGCCTGCGCCGAGGACAGGTGTCCGTCGGTCGTCCCGACGATGATGGGGCGGCCGCTGGTGCCTCGATGGGGACTGGGGAAGAAAGGTTTTGTTTTTGATTTTTTTTTGTTCACAGAAAGTTTTGTTTTGATTGGACCAAGCAAAGAAGCGTCGAGCGGGAAACGAGCCGGTGTGTGGCGCGCAGGTCGTCCGTTTCGCGCCAGGAAAATTTCCAAGAGCTCCAAGCTCATGTGAAGTTTCCTATGGAATTAGCCACAGGAATTGAATCCTAAGGAATTGTTCCTTTATTTTTCCTATCATCCAAAGGCCCCTCATAGGAATCAATCCTGAGGAAACCCAATCCTCCAAAATTCCTTTAGAATTCCTACAAACCAAGGGGGCCTAAAAAAAAGGCGGAGAGGAGAAGGACCCACACCCCAGGCTGCTCCGGCCGGCAGCGGAGCAGAGCGAAAGGGAAACTGAGAGCTGGGAGTGAGCGGGAGACAGCTGGAAATTTGGTACGGCCCGGGGCCGCTTCCGAGACGCAGCTCCCGTCGCCGCTCGCGTTCGCGCTCCAGGCCCCCCTGCGCCCCGGTCCATGGACTCCCAGCAAAAGTCCACCCGTCCTCCTGCGTCCTTTTCTCTCTGTCCCTATAGGGGAACTGTGGAAGTACTCTACTGGCAGATCCATCCACCTGAGCGGTGGTAGTGACGTGACCAGTGGTTTCCACTGTGCCTCTCGTTGGGCACTTGGACTCGTGTTCCATCCGAATGATTGTAACCTTTTTCCACGGGACATGATGCTTCTACTACGAGTAGTAGTATTGTTTGTTCCCGACGGTTGGTCGGTCTGTTCGCGGAACACGGGGTGTGCGACTCGGAGTCGGAGGATGCACTGTGCCTCGACCGGGACGGCCCGCTGAGGCTCAAACGCAGCCCAGTGCAAGGTCTTAAGCCATGCGGTTGGTTCATTTTAAAAGCCAGAACCAGTTGGTTGATACTACGATCGATTATCTACGACTACATTGTTTCCTTTCCATCGAATTACGTACAGGAAAAGAGACCGTTATACATGCACGCACGGCTACTACACTGCTACTTTAGGATCCTCAGATGATTTCAAGAACTATAAATCCTATTGCTCCCTTCATCCCTAAATAAATAGTTTTTTTAAATGTTTAGAATAGATTAAGATGACATGGAAAAAAAAATACCCTACTATCCTTTATTAATTGAAGTATTTGGACACAATCAGTAATTATATCATTTACTAACCCATTGAACTAAAAACCTCAAGCCTAGATTAATACTCCTATTTATTAAGCCTAGAGTAGATAAGAAATGGGGTACAGTGAATATGTGGAGACTATGAGGAAAATAAATGAGCTAGTTGACCATTTAGTCTCCTATTGATTGATTCTAATATGCAATTTTTACTTATGTAAATTTGTGTTCAATATTTATATCTCCAATTATTTTTTTTATAAAATATATTTGACAATCTAGCAGTATATAACATTACTAAAATACAATATTTTTACTCTATACAATTTTTAAAGTTCAAAAAAATTGACTACGCTGCGCGTTGAAATTGCAAAGGACAGGGCCTATTACCTGGCCTATGGACTGCGTCCACGCAGGGCCCTCCCACGCCTTTTGTTTCTTGTCCCGAACTGTAGCCGCGCTGTCTCCCCCTCCGGTCTCCACCCCAATGTGTCCCACACACTTTACTATGCGCCGGGCCCACTCCCTCATTCTACGAGTATTTCTCCAAATCTCCATTCCCGATTTTGCCCTCGCGTGCATCGGCGAAATAGCCGCCTTGCCACTGGCTCCGACCAGCCCTAGTCCATCAGGAAAATGACTTGGGATGGGTCGACTGGTCCCCAAATCTTGGGGATGGAATCGAGTTGGGATCTCCTGGGAAACACACACACACACTCTGTATAGGCAACCCAACATACAGTAAGCACAGATCGGACTGGCTGATGAGCGCGTGTGCGTGTGTGTGGCTTTTCTTGACTGCGAAAGGTCAGTAACGAATCCTCGTTGAATAGTCAAAGTATTCTACTAAATCCACCTGCAACAAATTAAACTATTCGTGGAAACACACTTGCCCTTTCACTACAGTTCCCCTCTCTCTCTCTCTCATACCCGTGTTCCTCTATAGGGTTATAGTATTAAGCTATCAGGTCAAATGAGAAGGGATAGAGAAATTCACATATGACACCACATGATGACTTCCAGACGAGATACGAAACATACATTCAGCATAAGCACTAAATAGTTTTAATGTGTAATTTTGTTCCACCTTTTTATTGAAATGCATCCATTAGGCCCCACACGTGTACGTTGCTCCGTTCAAGCCCATATGAATATCGGCGCAATCTGTTTGGTACGTACTCCGTATATACTAGTACTATTTTCTACTTCATGACACACATTCTGACCACTACAAAATCCATTTTCCTCAATGTTTTTTTTTTTTTTTGAAAAAAGAAAATGGTTGGTGATACTTTACCACTGTCGACTCAGTAAAAGTCCATCATCGCCGTCGGTTTGTTCCACTAATTGGTGGTGATAAACGTCCCATCGTCATCGATCTACTTTACTTAGCTCTCAGTAGTTGAACTCGTTTCATTTGAAACCATTTAAGGTACCAAATTAAATTTCTATTTGAAGGCCTCATATTTAACATTTTTTAAGTGTCCAAACTAACCAAGATGGAGAAAACAATCCCACTGTGATCTACAACTTTGTAGTTGATTTTTTTAAATTTGATTCCGTTTAGAGCCTCAAATATACTCCATCCCAAATTATAAAGTCGTTTGACTTTTTTGACAACAAGTTTGACCACTGCCTTATTCAAAAATTCTCGCAAAATATCACTTTTTTTTGCTGTGGCTTTCTTTTATTAATATAAGTTCTTAAAGAATGACTTGAATTTGACAATATTTGCGCAAAATTTTGAATAAGACGAATGGTCAAACTTGAGGCAAAAAAGTCAAACGACTTTATAATTTAGGATAGAGGGAGTATTAATTACAATATTAGCTAAGATGTTGATGGATAAATGAAGAGAAGCAAAGTTGTATGGCTTAAAGAGATCCATTACTCTGTAATTAATGATGTTTTAATTTAAAATCAGTTATCATCTTAAAATTCTTTTTTTTGAAATTTCATATGTTTGAAGTTTATTTTTTTCCCAAATTGTTGAAACAAACTTGGATGCGGAAACAACAAAAAAAACTAAAGTTGTAGATGTTGTAGAGATGCATGACACTGTGGTTGATTTTTTTTTCCCCATTCGCCTCGTTTCCGGCCTCAAATGCATACACGATCGGTGTACCGGCGGCCCCGTGGGGACGGGGACGGGGTACATGACTGCATGCAGTGCAGCGCAAAAGGAGCACAAGCTGGGAAGCTATACAACGCCAACACGGTCACATTCTGTGTGTCGGCGAATGAAAAGCGGCGCCTGGCCCCGTGGGCGTGGGCGTGGTGGTATTCAGTCCTGCGGTGCCAAAGTTGGTTAATCCTCGTTCGTGGCCGGCCGTGGGCGTGAAGCTTTTAACAACCGTCTCGATCAGGGATGATGCTTCTTCTTCTCCTCACGCCCCCGCCCTTTTGACTGCCTTTGCATGCATGCGTGCTGTGCAGATCTCAGCAGATGCATGCAGCTTCAACAACACACAGACACAGACCGGCGATCGTGTCTCTATTGTATCAACACCCAACAACAACAACAGCAGCAACAAACAACAACACGCAGGTGCCACTAGCTAATTATGCCCACCATGTCCATTCCCAGGCAGTGACACAGCTGGTCAGCATGATTCCCTTCTCCTCTGGTGCTTCTTCCATCCCGTGCATGCATGTGCATGTGCCTCCGCTGGAAACGGCAAGGAGGATAACCTTACACAACGCAATCAGGTCAGAATTTAAATTTGCCGATATAGTTTACGTTATCCGCTGACCACGCTCGTCGCACCGCCATGAGCATGCTACGTACGCAGCGTGGTCGTCGTGCGTGCGACCTGGTGCTCATGTACTCCAGAGTGCGCGGAGAGCGGGCGCGTGATCTCAGCAATTATGTCACTAATGTGATAGCATTGGCAGCAACCACAACACACACACACCACGGGGACGTGTAGGCTGTGGAAAAGCGTAGGAAACCCGGGACAAAATCATGGGTTTATTTCGGCCGTGGTACTTGTGGCCGGCCAGGGCGATCGCGAAGCGGTCTAGAGAAAGTGACCCTCGACCACGAGGGTGAGGAAGGAAACAAAAGGAGACGGGCAATGCTCAGTACTCCATTTACCTATGAGGAGGTAATATCTATATTTGATCTAGACCGTCAATTTTATAAATTTGACAAATTACTAAATGAAATATAAAAAAATAAGTTCCCGGTCCCCTATTCACGGGATTTATCCCGCATGCATGCAGAGGTGAGGGATCCTAACAATTAGTAAATGAATTAATAAATGAAATAGAACAAAAACAAAAAACCCTATCCCCTATTCACGGGCCGCATGCAAAGGCGAGGAATCCACAGAGATTTTTTTATTTTTGACAGACCACCGGACTAGAAAGCACCGGAGCCGTCCCTCGCGGCGCCGCGCGATACGGCCGTCACCTCCTCTTCCCTGGCCGTGAATCTCGAACCAAATCCGCTCACCCAAGCCGCGAAAGGAGGAACGAGTGTTCAAATTTCTCCTCAAATCTCTGAACAATGTCCATCTCATATCAATTCCCTAAACATTGAATTTCAAATTTGAAAAATTCAAATGTAGTAGTGCATGACAACATGGTTTGAAATAAAAAACTTGTTAACTATAAAGTTTCACTTCCTCCGAGGATCAATGTTTATTTTAGTTGTTTCTCCATCCTAGGCCTTTTTTTTAAAAAAATAATTTTTCAATGTTAAAAATTCAAACTTATTTTGCATGATTATATGATTTCAAATCAAAAACTTGTCAACTACAAAGTTTCATGTCTTCAAGATCTACAATGTTTATTTTGGTCATTTGTTTATCTCACATAGTGTTAGTAACATTGTTCACAAATTTTTATCTCTCTCTCTAGTAGTTTCATAAACTACATGAGAGATATTTAGAATTTATGAACCATGCTACTATCACTTTGTGAAATGAACGAATGACCAAAATAAAAATTATACATCTTGATGAGTTATACAATTGTACACACGTTACAAATTATTTAGTAACACCTTGTTAAAAAATTATTTAGTAACAAAAAGCCGGCGTGATGGCCACGTAAACCAAACCAATTGCACGTTTGCTAACATGCACGCACGTCCAGGGTACACACGCTAATTATGCATCGCCCACTGGTACATGCGTACACACACGTTACAAATTACAAAATTATGTCACGTACACATGTTAACATGCATGCATGGTACAAACTACAAAATTGTGTCACGTATGCATGCACCGGGAGTAATTACAGATCACACATGCATCAACGCTTAGGAATTACCATATCAATTACGGATCACGCATGCATCAACCGAATTATCACGCATGCGCATCAACCGAATTACCCTATTTTATAGAATACAAATTGAATAAATACTATTACCTCCTAGAAGGTAATAAATGATCGTGACCGTTTGATCCGAAAAAAAACGAACGGCCTACAATCATTTCGAAGATCCGCGAAGCAATTGCCAAAGGGGACACGAGACAAAGGGCATCACCTTCTTCCTTGGTTTCGCGTCGGTTGGGTCTTCTCTGCGGTCAGACCTCACCGCAATCCCACCTGTCAGAACCTCGTCCGGCCGCCTTCTTCCTTGATCTCCAGTCTGTAGAGTACGTATTTGCTGCGAGAGCCCTTTTGGCTCCCATGGTTTTCGCAGGACAGCCCAAGGCGTGCGTGCACGGCCCGTTGTGCGTGGTGGCCATTTTGAACAGACCGCAAGCTAAGCTTTAATTAATCATCATCATCACCGTAGTACGAGTACGTTCCGTGTCCGTATTATAGCTAGCCCGGGCGGCGCAGGAAGGGGCAGGGGCAAGCCATGTGTCTGCGACGCTGGAGAGTCTGGACGACGGACAGCGCCTGCCTGCGCGCTCTCTGCGTGCCTAGGTAGACTGCAAACGAAGCAAAGGCAGGCATGCAGCGTCGTGCAGCGGCAGCGGGCGCGTGCCTGCACTGCAGCTAACTGTAAATGAGGAGCTAGAGGGCCGGCAACGGCAAGGTGCCAAGCAGGCATGCCGCTGGCTGGCTCGCTCGCGCACAGCACCACCTCCTCTCCAGTTGGTAACGGGCAGCGAGCGGCAATGGCATGCATGCACGGCCATGAGCGGCTGCTGGTCGGTTGCCCGGCCGTCCGTCCGCCCACAGCGACGCAGGTGCTCGTCACGCGACAGTGCCGGGCGCAATTAATAGCCCACCAACGCAACGTGCTACCCTGGGTGCTGCTGGTGATCACGTGCCGCGCGCTTGCGTTGCGTTGCGTGGGCGGCGCCGCGGCGGCTTCTGTTCGCTGCGGTTTCCGTGGATCCGGTCCGCGACGCGCCGCGTCGCCGTCGGCTTCCCGCGTCCGCGTCCGGAGACGGGGAGCCGACCAACGGATTTGTTTCCGATACAGCTGCAATACAAACGCTGCTTTACTGCTACTAGTACGGAGTACGATGAGTAGGAGTACGTGTACACGTATAGCAGGCGGAGTTGGAGCACTACTAGGAAGAAAGAAGAAAGAAAGAAGAAAGGAGGAGTAGCCTCTAGAGTAGGGCTAATCATGGTGATGGCCAAGCTTAACAGGAGCTTGAAAACATTCGACACAAATTCGAGAGTACGGGGTCAGTCACTCACGGCACACCCATGTGTAGGAGTATTTTCACGCGGCCGCAGTCGACGGCAGAAGGCAGAGCAGAGACACAGACACGCGCCGATTCATTTCTGCCACCATCTACTACTCCTACTCCCCGTACGACCCGGCGGGAGGCGAGCTGCCGCCTGCCTGCTACGTCTGGTCTGGTCCCTCCGGTCAAAGCTGCCGCCGCTGACCGCCCGGGTCGTCAGCCACCCGACTGGGCTGGAGGCCCAACCCGGCCCGGCGCGCGGCAACGGAAACGCCCAGCCCAGACCCGATCGTGCGTGGGTGGGTTTAAACCCAGTGGCCGAGTCGCTGTCAGTGGATCGGCGCGAGCCCCCGACCGAGGTCAAACCAGGAAAGCAAAGGCGCCGCCCCACCCCGCGCCCATATCGTGCACGCAGGCAGGCACGACACGACGAGGGGCGCCCGCGTCTTTTCGCCCGTGCCGCCCACCACCACGCCACCGCCGCGCCGCGCTGGCTTGCCTGCCTGCCTGCCGGTACACGTCCACCGGTTGCCCGGCTGGCTGCCTGGCGGCTGCACTTGACGCCCGCGCCCGCACCAACGCCTCGTCGTCGCAACGGCCGAAAGCCCCCGCCGCCGTCCTCCTTTCTCGCGTACTTAAAATAAAATATTGGCAAAGCGGCCGGAGCCCATAGAACAACGCGATTACTCTACTAGCCTAGTTGCTAGTTGCTACCACTAGGTTAGTCCAGTCCTCCTCGCCTTTTGGCCTTTTGAGCCTCGTCCGCAAAGCAATTTCCGTCGCCAATGGCGCGCTCGCTTGGTGATTGACTGCGCCGCCGCCGCCACCGGCGGCCCCCCCCAACGAACGATTTGGTTAAGTTGACCCGGCCGGCGACTCCACCCTCCACCGTCCCTCTGTTGCCCAGGTCGCCATTGCTTGCTGACACACACTCGCATCCATCACACTTGCTTCCTGATGCTGACCCGTCGCCACGTTTCGTGAGGGGACACGTGAACGTTAAGCTAGTGGAAAAAGCACGTGAACTTGGGGGGAGGAGGAGCAGGAGACGACGGCCGGCCAGACGGGAGAGAAGCACAACAAAAGGAACAGGCCGTCCGTCGCGTATTTATTTGATTTCATTTGAATCCGTCCCAGCGGCGGCATACCTACATCCATACCAAGTCCAGCCTTCAGCGCTCCTAATTCGTTGAGCATATCCAAGATAAATTTCGCATCGGACACGGCCTGAATGAAATACACCACCAGCTTCAGCTTTTAAAAATCGTGGCATTTGTTTGTACGGGCGTCGGACGTGACAAAACCCCAAACGCAGAATTCAACCATACTATACACTACTGTACTGTACTGTACTGTATGTATATACGTACAACAAGAGCACGCGTTTCCAGTGCATGTGGCTTTGATTTTTTAAACAAAACAAAACAAATGCAGAGGAACGGACGGACGCAAGTGTACTCGTACACAACACTCGAGCAGGTCAAAGCCGGTATTTCACATACGAAATGCAGAGAGAGAGAGAGGCAGAGACAGGTGGCTGGCCTGTCCTGACCTCGAGCAATAAGCCGCAAATTGGAGGGTGAAATCGCATAAAACCCGGGCATAATAAAGGGTAGAGCAAGGCCACGCTCTTGCTATTTCTATTTCTCCCCCCTCCCTCTCTCTCTCGTCTCCCTTCCTCTTCTCTTCTCTCCTTTCCCCACTACTAGCCGCCCCCTGCCTCCCCTCCCCTCTCGGCGCCGCGCTGTTCCATCCCGCCCGCCCGCGCGCGCCGGGTCCCATTCGCCCGCCATTCCGCCGCGCGCCACGCGCCGCCGGCAGGGCGCCGCGTCGCGTCCCAGGCACGCGCGCGTGCGCTGCGGGGGATTCGTCGCGCGCAGGGCGGGCGACAGGGAGAGGAGGGAGGGAGAGGGAGCCAGCGACGAGCGACCGACCGACCGACCGCGCCTCGCCCTCCCCCCCTGAGGGATGCCGTGATCGCCGCCGCGCGCCTGGAGGCTGGGGCCCGGGGGATGGGCCGGGTCGGGCTCGGCGTGGCGGCGGGCTGCGCGGCCGCCACGTGCGCGATCGCCGCCGCGCTGGTGGCGCGCAGGGCGTCGGCGCGGGCGCGCTGGCGACGGGCCGTCGCGCTGCTCAGGGAGTTTGAGGACGGCTGCGCCACGCCCACGCCCAGACTGCGCCAGGTCGTCGACGCCATGGTCGTCGAGATGCACGCGGGGCTCGCCTCCGACGGCGGAAGCAAGCTCAAGATGCTGCTCACCTTCGTCGACGCGCTCCCCCGACGGGTACGTAGTACGGCACGTCTCCACCTGCCTCCCTCACTGCTCGCCTGCCTGTCTGCGACAGGCAGGCCGTTGCCTTCCGCCATGAGCGGCGCCTCGCGATTCCCTGATTTGAAGCGCCCTTTTCTTTCGCCCCCCTTCTCTTTTTTTTTTCCTGATGATTCTTGATTAGAACGCACACAAAATAAAAAGCCGTCTTTTTTTTTCCCCTTGCAACTGTCGGACATGCTGGTAGTTGGATCATACCCTTGCATCTCGGCTTCCTCTGCCTTGACGCGCATTCCTCGCGGGCGTCCGTACGAAATGCGACGCGTACGGATTCGGTTCGGTGTTTTTCGCCGCTTAAGTTTTCTGATTGATTGGTTTGGTTTGGTTTGGTTTAAAGCGGCGGCGCGGTAGGACGCCCATTTCCAACTTGTCTAGCGCCCAATGCGGCGTGCATTCAGCGTGGGCTAGTCGTGTCGAGGATCCATCCTTGCACACACTCGCATCTCCCTGCTCTTGTCGACGCTGTGCAATGCAAATATGCAATGGTGAACAAATTTGGGTCCCTGCTTTTCTCATGTGTTCATCAAACAGTGCGCGAATTTAGGCCGTTACTTTTGCTCATATATTATGTTCCTATATAAAGGGGAGTCGCCATCTTTATTCGATTCCGAATAATGCCGCGCACATCTCGCTAGATTTTCCTCGTGGAATTCCCGCAAACACGACGTCATAAAAGTTTGCGCATCCATCTTTCTTGGAACGGGACAGAACGATGTTCTTCGCCGCCTGCCGGAGTCCGCTGTGGCCTCATCGCGTCTAGTCTAATCGGCCGTTCTCCGGTGGGTTTGAACAAACGGGGAAACAGTCCAGATGCGTGATGCCGCCTGCACTGCAGTACCACTCCTTTGTGCCGCTGCAGCTCCGGGGCTCACAACATTAATCTCGGAAGATGGCAGGAATTTCTCATGTGGCCCTTGTGCCACCTGGGGCAAGCCCTGTTGGGTTGACGCTTGCATTCATGGAGGGGGTTTTGGTGTCCGGAACCCCCCATAAAGGGGGCTGCGGAGCTCGGCATCTTGGGACATGAATCTGCCTACACGCTTTTATGCGCCTGGCATTGGGCTTCACAGGCGCCAGGTTGTATTCCACAATGGCATTGTGGCCTGGGGCGTTCTCTGTCAGACGGGAATCATTGCTCGGGGAGGCACCACCTTTTGGTGTGCAAGTCTATCTGGTGACAGATGATGGCGAGCCGTAATGCAGAAGAACGTTTATTGGATGGGCGATGCTCTACTGTTGCTTGTTCAAGGCTGGATGCTTGTGCTGTTCACAGGCCAGCTGATACAAGCTAAACAATCGGGATTTGAAGGCCAAATGAAACATGAAGCCGCTTGGTTTGGTTCTCACGCAGTCTGTTTTGTTTCCACTCTACTGATCTGCGGCAGCTGTATTGTATTGTTCTGGGTTGCCGCCCTTGCAACAGCTTAGCATGACAGTAGAACAATCTGCGTGACAGATGGGATACACATTGATTTGGTTGGCCTTTTGTTCTTTTGCTTCTGTCACATGTTTGGATTTTAGTAACACCGTGTTTCTTGTTCGTAGCCAGTACGTGTTCTTGTGAAAATTGTCCGTTTTCGTGACGGGAATGTAACAGTTTCTTCTTGGTTTGCATAGCCTTGATGCCAAGAACTTGATATGTTTGATTTATGTTGATCGATTACTTGTTTGCTAAGGAATACTATACCCTGATGAGCAAATGCATGAAACCAAGCTGCATAAAAGCCTCTCTTTTTGAAATTTTCCCAGATATTGCATCCATTCGATTCTGTTTAAGACCATCCAAGGCCATAGCTGTTACTAATCAATTTCTTGGGTTTGGCAACCCCAATTTTATAATCGTAACTAATTCACATTAACATTTTGCATTTTATTCTGTAGTGTCTGGGTAGGAGGTATAACCATTTTCTATATTTTGATATTTAATTGTGCAACATTGTAGGAAAGCCTTTAACATTATGCTTTTCATTACCTTACCCTATGAGCTGAGCTGTCCAACTTTACCTTGGAACAATCTTAGTGTGCATGTGTTGCCTGTGAGATTGTCCTCAATCTGTTAGGCAATGGTTTAGCCATCCATGATGCAATGGCTGCTGGTGTGTTCGATGAATAGCTAAATTATGCAGGCTTTGTGAAAAGGTGTGGGGTGGTATGTGCTGTTAGAGCATTCACAAGCGTGGTGTGCTAAGGTAGGTGCATTCATGGAGTGGGCTTTGAGCTGGGTTGGTGGTGTCAGTCTAACTAGCCGTTAGTGCACTAACAAATTAGATGGGCAAGCCGTTAGAGCACACACAAGCGAGACACGCCCATGGAGTTGGATTTGAGCTGGCATGGTGGTGTTGTCTTGCTAGCTGTTAGAAAGCACTCACAAATGAGATGCGCTAGCCATTAAAGCACACAAGAGAGATGTCCACGGAGGCGGATCTGAGTTGGCATGGTTGTGTCGTCTGGCTAGCCGTAGCACTCACAAATGAGATGCGCTGTCCATTAGAGCACACACAAGAGAGATGCGTCCATGGAGTTGGTTTTGAGCTGGCATTGTGTCAAATGTGTGGTTTGTCGTGTTTTGGCATGCACCTTCGGCCAGGTAGTGGCAACTGCTCACGCCCGTTGCTTGTCGTTTCATGCATGAATGGCTACTGTCGGTCTGTCGCCTTGCACGATTTGCTTGTATTGTGTGGTGGAAGCATGTATTTTCTGATTCACTAGTGTGAATTGTTTTTTTTGGGTAAATTGGTTAGTTGTTGCAAGAAAAAAAATGCTCTATGCTATTTCAACAAAACTGATTGGAAGAAATGTAGCGTGTCTTAGACATTGGATTGGGGAGGGGAAACCCGCGTAGTCATATGATGCTGTCATGGTCCCAGAAGAACTAGTCCTTTCTAACCCATATGACGCAGTCATTCATTAAATGTTTTATGGTTATGTCAGAATGATTTATGTTGCTTTACTTTTCTCATCAGTATGACCACACTAATATTTTGTACCTTTAACAGAAATGAACAAGGCACATATTATTCCATCGATCTTGGAGGAACAAACTTTAGAGTGTTGAGAGTTGAAGTTGGTGCTGGGTCTGTGGTCACCAGCCGGAAGGTTGAAGTAACCATCCCTGAGGAATTGACCAAGGGTACAATTGAGGGTGCTTGTTATTTCATGTGGTTTCCATTTTTAATATAAATTTGGTTTTAGTATGTGTATCTCATTTCTTGTTTAACCGCAGGAGCTATTCAACTTTGTTGCCATGACCCTAAAGGAATTTGTAGAAACAGAAGATGGGAAAGATGAACAAAGGGCGCTTGGTTTCACATTTTCTTTCCCAGTTAGACAAACTTCAGTGTCTTCAGGGTCATTAATTAGGTGGACTAAAGGGTTTTTGATTGAAGATCGCGGTAAGAGGCATTTATCACTAGATTAGATCATAAGTTAAGAACATGCCATTTAATTTGTTAATTTGTTAATCACAAATTGTTGTGCTGATAAATGATTGGCACTTTGCTAGCGTTGTTTTTGTAACATAACAATTATTTTTGGAGAATGCAACTTGCGATGCACATGGAAATTGATATGGACATGTAACTTTTTTTTTTTTCTACCAAGAAGTCAATGTGTACACAATAGTAAACACACAATGCCTTGATTTGGTGTATATCCTTCTTTTGATAAGTTTGCGTTTCTAATTTTTATACACGTTTTCTGATATGAACTATGGGATTTCAGGTTGGGAAAGATGTGGCTCAATGCTTAAATGAAGCTCTTGCTAGGAGTGGACTAAATGTGCGAGTTACTGCACTGGTAAGTTGTTGCCTACTATTGGCACTGTGAAATGGTGCTTGTTATCTTCTCATTTCATTTGGAAGCCTCTTTTACAATTTGGTTAATATGGAACTTATTTAGTGTTCTGTGGGGTGCCCTTGCCTAAAACTTAAATTACCTCCAATCAATGCATGAGAAGCATGATTGTTGCTCCAAATACCATGCCTAGTTTATTTTGAGAAGGCAACACAGTGATCATCTCCTAGCTGGGCAGGCTCTATGTTTCATTATAGTTAGTTGATAACTGTGTCATTGCTTCACCAAGCAATTTCTATGGAGCTAGCAAGATAATATTCTCAACTAGTATATTCTTCTATGCTTATTGCTTTTTAGTCATCATGTAGCATTAACTCCTTTCAAATATTTTACCTTACTTCAATTTTTCTACTTAGGTGAACGACACTGTGGGGACATTAGCTCTAGGACATTATTACGATGAGGATACAGTGGCTGCTGTGATCATCGGTGCTGGCACCAATGCTTGCTATATTGAACGCACTGATGCAATTATTAAATGCCAGGGTCTTCTTACAAACTCGGTGGCATGGTATACTCTCTTCTTGCTTTGTTCTGTACTCAAATTGTCGATGTCATTGATTTTTCCTGTGGACAAAAAGATATAATTATTGAAATGTTCAATTCATCAGGTAGTAAACATGGAATGGGGCAATTTCTGGTCATCGCACTTGCCAAGAACTCCTTATGACATCTCCCTTGATGATGAGACGCCTTAAAATCGCAATGATCAGGTGACACTTTGTGTAAAATATGTTATGGAATAGTTGTACCTTTTGTTAGTATTGCTGAACAAATTTGACATTGATGCAGGGGTTTGAGAAAATGATCTCTGGGATTTATCTTGGGGAAATTGCAAGGCTGGTGCTGCATCGCATGGCTCTTGAATCAGATGTTTTTGGCGATGCCGCTGATAATCTATCTACCCCCTTCACATTGAGGTACCTTAAGCTTGCTATATTCTTTGTTTATTCCAATTTGTGTTGTGGAAAAGGGGAAGTAGAATCTTTCAGAAGGAATCTAGTTAGTATCATGTTACTCTCACTATAGCTCTGATCTGATATTTTCTACTCTCTCCATTCCGAATTTTAAGTCATTCCAAGAATCTTGGAGAGTCAAAGCATCTTATGTTTGACCAAAATCATAGAGAAAACTACAAAAGATTTGCGACATCAAATATGTATACTATGAAAATATAATAATGAACAATGAACAATCTATTGGTACTTAGTTGACATCATAAATGTTATTATAATTATCATATAAATGTAGACAAACTTGAGATGCTTTGACTCCATTCTTGGAATGACTTTAATTTGGGATGGAGGAAGTACCAATGAAGTAGATCGATGCAGTATTGTATCTTGTGTTCTGCGTCTTTAAGTTCATGCTTCCCTGTGTTAAGTGTCTGGTCCTTGTCTTTTTTGTGAGTACATGGAAACCTTCCTGCTCAGCTATGCATGCATATTAGTATTACTGTACAATGTTTCATGTTGATGCATCATTGAGCTTGTAAAAGGCTAAATCACATGGCTTATGTTATCTAAAACCAAAGCTTTGGGCAAAAGCTATTGCTAATACTTTAGTATATGTTTTGTTTGTGTTCCAGCACACCACTTCTGTCTGCAATTCGCAAGGACGATTCACCAGATCTGAGCGAAGTCAGAAGGATACTGCAAGAACATCTGCAGGTCAGCTTTCCTGATCTCCATGAAGTCAAACATGTGTGTTCCTTCAACCTGTACCCCTGTACTGAAGGTTTTGATGATTTCGTGCTGCAGATACCGGACACACCTCTGAAAACTCGAAGGTTAGTTGTCAGAGTCTGCGACATCGTCACCCGAAGAGCTGCCCGCCTAGCCGCCGCTGGTATTGTCGGGATACTGAAAAGCTTGGCCGGGATGGGAGTGGCGTGGCTTCAAGCGGGAGAACGCGAGGGCAGCTGAGGGCGGACGGTGGTTGCGATCGAGGGTGGCCTGTATGAGGGCTACCCAGTGTTCAGGGAGTACCTAGATGAAGCCCTGGTGGAGATCTTGGGGGAGGAGGTGGCACAGACGGTGGCGCTAAGGGTGACAAAGGATGGGTCTGGGGCTGGCGCTGCCCTCCTCGCCGCCGTACATTCGTCGAATAGACAGCAAGGTTCCATATAGGGAGATGGTGATACAGGAGCTAAGCCCCTCTGTGCAAATGTAAAAGGGACATTATTTGATATCTATATTCATATATATAAAATCTGGTCTTGTGCAGAGAAATACCCGTTCTCCTATCTCAGCTCTTGTGATTCTTCTGTCTTGCCCTTGTGGATGTAGGGCGTTGCTGTGTACTACTAGGTTTACCTTCTTTTTCAGTCCTGAAGGGAAATATAATTCTTTGAAAATCTGAGTTGCTGATGAACTGACCTTGCAGGCCAAAATGTCATGACCAGCTAAGATAGGCGGGCCACATTACATGACCGCAGTAATAATTTTTGTTCTTTTCTGTTGTATGCAGACATCACATTGATCCTTGAAGTTGAAGGATCATCTACCGAGAGATCTGAGATCAAATAGTCAGATCAGATTAGACATTTCTGGTTGATGACCACAATAATGCTGACATTTCTCTTCTGTTGCTTGTTATCTCTTGGCCTGGCATCACAGAAAGAGAATACCAACTTGTCTTGGCGGGGTTCAAGCACCTCAGGTCGTTGATGCAGCAACTCTGATGCGCCGAGTCGATGATGTGTGCTTCAGTAATCATATGATTATTGTAGCGTGGCTGTAATCATATGATCTGACTATTTGATCCTTGAGCAGTTAATAAGAAGCCCAATAAGAAAAGTGGACCATACCATAACGGCAGTACATGCCTGGGCCACGGGCTGCAAACGGCAAAAGCCGGAGCCCAATAGCAGTGTAACCCGGCGCGTGCGCCCTTCGAAAACGTCTTCTTCCAGAAGGCTCCAAGGCTCCGACCCACCCGTCGGCTCCTCCCGTCTCCGCCTCCGCGCGCAAGCGCCCCCGCCCGCGGTCTCTGCATCTCTCTCGCCGCCGCCGGGCACGAACGTGAGTGCTTTCTCTCCTTCGCTCACCTCCTCCATCTCCTTCTCCCGGATTCTCGCACCCCTTGGTCGTTCTCATACACGTGTTCTGTTCGATAGGGCTCTCCAATTCGACTAATCGGCTCTGTTCCTGCCGGATCGAGTTCCGCTAGTACAATCACAACAAGGATGGCACGGGTTGTGCTGCGAATGGTGCACGGGCGGAGGACATTAGGGTACAATCGCAAGGTGAAGTGACTTTTGCATTTGTCAATTTCGCATTCTTAACTGTTGTTTGTTGCGTTTTGATCCCCACCAATTTGGTAATAATATAGAGGAATGCTACCCTTTTGCTATCAGTAGCATAGCTGAGCAGGACTTTGTGTGTGCACTTTTGGTATTTTGGCGACAGCCTTGATGTGGGTCGCGTCGAATCCTTCTGATGTTTGCACTTTGATATGGTGTCTTGGTTTATCTCAGAAGGATAAGGTGGATTAGACGCTCTTGACGGTAACAATGCGGTCAATTAGAAGTAACTTCAGATGAATGCATTTTTATTTTGGTCTCAAATCAATTTATCTTTGACAAATGGATTGGGCTGACGTGTCACCAACTGGGCGAATAAGACAGTGAGACAGTCTTTTTTTACTTCCCTTTTTTATTCGTATAGACAGCAATAGATCATTGAATACTGTAGTAGTTACATCTGAGACAATTAATCTGGAAGCACATTGATTCAGATGAGACGTTACAAAGTCTGGTATATGGTATAATGTGACATTAAGCTATCAAATGTGTCCTTGATGTACAATTATAAGTTTGCGTAAGGTGGTGGTGATAGCAGAGAGACACGAAAGTGCTTTACTAAAACCAAACACAGATGTTTTCTCTCTCAATCATCTGCATTTCCTTTTGTCCTTTTTTCAAGTAAGGTAACATCAAGTGGTGCGTGTATTGACGTTGAAATGTTCAGAAGCACACGAACTCCATAGATATTGATACACGTATAGTCTGAAGAAAAATGAAAGGAAAGCTCCGTATGATGGCAGATATCAAATGGTGGTTCAGACTTTGAAATGGTAAATATATGTACCGCTCAACTGTGCATTGTATTTTTTTCGCGATCAGGTGTACACCTGTATTTCATTAAGGAGTTCAACTGTGCATTGTAAATAGGAAAATAATTCCTTGGATTTTTCAAATTTGTATATTCACTTGCTACATGCCTAACAAGTGCTACCTGTATCCTCATTCTTTGTACTAGAAACGAGATGGCTTTGTGAGAGAATGAACTTGAAATCGGCTTCTTGAATAATTGCAACATGGCTGTTCAGAGAACAGAGCTGGTGGACATTTGGATCATGTTTCCAGCTGGTATGATTGTTTAGATAGTTACCGCAGAAGATTTGGTCAGGCCAGGTTATTAAAATCCATAGTTTCTACCCAGTGGTGGATCAAGTGTTGAGGCTTGCAGTTATCCTGTGGTGGTGTATCAAGTTATCCCACAAACTGATAATTCTGTTTGATTGAACCTTAGAAAACTATCATTTCACATCTATCCAGTTTCAATATCTGTGCTCTTGATTTCTTATTTGTTATTCAAATCCACACTGCTGGTTGCTAACATTTAATGCACAAGTTGAGAGAATTCCAAAATGTTTTCTTTTTCTGAACACCATGATTGATAAGCGACTTTACTGTTTTGCACGAGCATATAATATTCTGACTAATGGAAAGTAATATAACCTGCTACAGCTACATTTACGCAGGCGCTCCTGAGATGAGATGCTAGTTACAAGTGAAATAACAGGCAGTTTTATTTGCTAATCAAGGCATTACCCTCATGCAACTTTCTGCACTGTTGTTAACAGAAAATGCATACTACAGGCCAACATGGGTTCATCTGGGTACTGGTTAGTGATCAGTCGATCAGCACAGCTCGACTCAAAGCTGTAACAAAAGACGGGCCCCTCGTGTTCTTGGACCGCTACAATCCTCCACTGATTGCCTCCAAAGTTGCACTCACCACGTCAGATTTCAGGTGACGTTGCTCAACTTTGAAATACTGCTTTGAGGTATCTTCGGCCACTAAAAAGTCGCTACGCTGTGTTTTTCAGGCTAGCTACCTTCCGTAGATATTGTCTTTACAGGGGATACTTTTACCTACACTTTTGTACAACGTATGCTCTACAGAAGCCTTAAAATAGCAGGAAGTGTCACAAAGACAACGGCAGTGAGGCCTTTGGGAATATTCTCTGTCCTGGTGCTAGGATGGCTAGGGGATCATATCTGTGTTTCCTCCGTTCAAATGTCTCCCACCTTGCTCCAAAGTGGGCTTTCCACTGCTGCTGTGTGGTGTAGGATGCCAGATACTGTTTCATCCCAATATCAGCCTCTTCACAGAACTCTACTATTTGGTTGTTCAGGTTTATTGCATGTGCAATGCTGCCGTGACCTGAGAGAGACGGTGCTGAAGAAAGGAACCCCACTAGGTAGAAAATTTCCTCATCTGGTATGACTACTGACGTTCTGTTGTCCCACCTGCATCAAGATGAATAGACCAATTGAGCTACCTTAACCGCAAGAAGATTAACTTATTTGTGACAGTAAATTTTTCAAGTGAAGCAAATTACTTTGATTTGTTCACTGGATAAAGCAGTATGGGACCATTGTTACTATCTTTCAGGATCTTGCCAAAGACTTCCTTAGCAAATCTGCGGATTGAGCTCCTTGGAATTAGAAGATTCAACCAAGGGTGTGGAACTTCCCAGAGGCCTTGTGCCCTCAGCTTCAACTCAGAGGTGTGCACCCTTTCCAAGAACTCCAGGTATGTGACATCGGTGTGGAATAGAGTAGACTGTATGAATCTAAGTCGAGATAGCAGTGCAGTAACCTCCTGTAAACATGTATTCACATTTATTATCATTGAAGTCTAGTCTTAATCTCTTGGTGCAAAGTGAAATAACAGGCTCACCTCTTCCATGATATCAGCGTCGTCACTATTGAAGTTCTTGGTTAACTCGAGGCAGTATAGTACTCTTCCATCCGACTGAAAATGGCTTGCTTGGACTGGGCCTTGTGGCTTGAAGGATGCCCTCCAGTTGTTGAGGATGCCTGTCCTGTTTATGATGGCAAAACCTTCAATGTAGTCGAAGGAGTTCTCTGCCATGATCAACATCTCCTGGTCCTCGGCGAAGCTTTCAAAATCCGAGTAAAGAACTCTTATCCACCTCACCTGTCATTGTATATATACATCCATTTACTAAATGACTGCATGTTAATTTAAAGAAAAAAATGACTGCATGTTGTACGAAGATAATAAATGAAATAATGTATTCATTTAACTGGATCGCTTGTCTGATGACTTACCATCTTTGGAGCAGGTTCAAGTGCAATCCTTGCTCTGGTGATGATCCCGAACTGACCCAGACCACCGAGAGCAGCATAGAAGAGATCAGAGTTATCCTCGGGTGAACAGGTAACGACATCTCCTCTTCCTGCATTTGATCACGATACGATTACGATCAGCAACTGTTTTTATCTTTCGTTATGTGCTTTAGCTAATTCAATGCTTTGTGAGTTCGTTTGAGACCTGTCACAATCTCCAGTTGATTGACATTGCTGACCTGCGGTCCGTGGCGGAACGCCTGCCCGCTGACCCCGGCATTAGACAAGGTGCCACCGACCGTGAGATGGAGATAGTCTGTCCACGACTTGGGTGCCAGGCCGTGCTTGAGCGTCTCACGCAGCACGTTGATCCAGAGCTCTCCGCCGGGAGCATCGACAAACGGTGACACGCCACCGTGGACCTGGAGCCTAGCACCCTGGAGCGACTCCATCCTGACCACGATCCCCTGGGCCGCCTGGGACTGACCCATGAGGGAGTGCCCATGCCCGCGTGCCGCGACGGTGAGTGGCGATCCCTCGCCTAGGGAGAAGACGTGCCTCACGGTGGTGGCGATATCAGAGACGGAGCCAGGGTGGAGCACGGTGGCCGGCAGGAAGCTGCACTGGTTGCCGAAGTCTCGTGCCATGGCGGAGATGTCATGGAAGCTGAAATGGCCGTCGAGGCGCAGCGCGCCGAGGACGAGAGCACGTCCTCGTCGGGGACGTGCATGGTCAGCCTGGCGAGCGCCAGGAGGACCAGCAGCTTGACGCAGTGCACCAGTGATGGCGGCTTCATGGTGGCCGGCCGGCAGGCTAGCTCCTCAATTTATAATTGGACAAACCAACAAAAGGATGGGAGTTCGGCAGGTTGGTGCTGGGCAGTTGGGAAGCTTGGAATCAGAAGGCGGAGAGAGAGAGTTTCTTGAGGTGCCTGGTGAGTTTCTTGGGGGCGCAACGAGGTAAGTAGAGGAGGAAGACGGAGGGGTTGAAGAAGGCGGTGGCTGTCCATGCAGGGGAGGGAGGGGGGCTCTCTATATAGGAGCTTGCCTGGTGGTGGTGTGGTGCGGCGGTCAGCTAGTCATCAGTCCTGTGCGTGCAGGCGCGAGCTGTTTTGGTAAAACCGTATGGCGACTGTCTGCCGGCTTTGCTTGCTTGCCGGTTGCAAATTCAGGCGCAGACATGTGCTAGTGGTGCATTGCGGAAGTTTCTTTTTAGAGCATGCTGTTCTCGCTTTGTAAGCAACGGGGAACATGTGTTAGCTACTTAACAGCCTAACGGGGTGGAGGAGACGACAGAGGTGAGAAAGGGGCCGCCCGATCGGATCCTCTGTTCCAGTATCAGTGGACTCAGCCTATGCTTCTCTCCCAGACAATCACATGGCTTTGCATGGGTGTGTCCCTGGCCAAGCCCACAGGACATGCCTATGTTTTGGTCGCTAGTCATATGCTGTTGGATACTAACCTGCCTCTGTTTCTGTGAAGGAGACTTCCTTGCCTCACTGCCCCGCCCTCTTCTTCTTGTTCTTCTTAATAAGAAAAACATCAGATGCATAAACAAAGATGGGTCTGATCTTTTGGTTAGCCTAATCGTATGGACATGGATTACTTGGGATATTTTTTTTCCTTCTCTGGCCTCTCATACTAACACATACACACAATTGATTGATAATTCAAGATGACCAGGAGCTTTCAGATGATAAATATTGGGAGTCACTTGCCCCGGCCACTTGACACCCATTTCACTCCACTTCATTCTTGATCTCCCGTGTTCCATGCCTGGTTTCCTCCATTTCCCATGCCTGATTTCCATGCCTGACCCTGCCCGCCGGCCATCGTTGTTGAGCTTGAGCTTGTCCGTCTGGGAATTGATTGACGGGTTGGAGAGCAGCTAGCAGACACCAGGGGTCCTCACAAGTTAGTTTCTGGAAATCTAGTAGCATCCGGGTGATGGCAACATGCGCACACATGCGCAACCACTGACTTGGACCGTCGCATTTGCTGCCGCCTTTCGTCTGCGTATGTCGTTTGTATGTGGAAGGCAATCCAGGAGGCGGGCTACGTACACATGCGTACGCGGCACAGCAAGCCCGTGTCGATTCTGTGTGGACGCCTCTGAGTCCAGATCCACGACGACGACGACGCCGCCGCCGCCGGAGCAAAGGGAAGGAAGGCGTAGCGTACTGGAGGCGAACGCACGCACGCACGCAGTAGCGGATCAATCAGAACACTTGTGACTTGTAGGAGCCGACGACGTCGCTCGCTGTTGGTGTCAGGAATTTATGCTTGGGCAGAGGTGAAACCGACACGATGGACACCGGCGGACGGTAACGCATCGGGATGCGACCAAGTGGTCCGGTCCGGCCAGGCCCGGCGGAGCACTAGGCTGGTGCACGAAGCAAGCAAGCAACCAGCAGGCAAAGGGGACGGACGGAGCCCATGCGTCCTCGTCGTCGTTTGACCGTCCATCCTGGTCTGGTCGCCTTTGCGTTGCCGGGTAGGCAGACTCCACAACGGAGATTCTTCTCCCTCTTCCGTGCCAAACTAACAATTCAAAGTGCCTGCCTTGTATTAGCACATATTATAATATTATTAAAAAATCTAGAGTGCTCCTTATTATTTCTAAAATCTAGAGGGGGCCCTTATACATGGAACCGCGTTTTTGGGAAACAAACAAAACCACTTGAGTAGCTTCTGTAAAAACATGTGAGGGAACTATTCTAGCAATGGTTAATTTTATTCTATAAATATAAGTCTAAAAAAGCACTGTAGGAGATTTTCAAATACCCATCCAAAGAAACTTTGTTTGCGGTTAGACCGTAATAAAAAGGAAAAAGCGGTGGGTATGTAAATTAAAAACCCTCTGACTTGGAAAGGCAAAACACACACATGTTTAGTGCTGGCCACAGGCTAACCTTCCAGAACACGTCCTGGCCTTGAAGCTGGGGCCAACCACTACACCAACAATGGTGGATCGTGGATGGATGGCACCAACATTGATCCTTTGTGTTGCCAAATGACAACCTTTAAGCGTTTGACCTTGACAGCGCCCGTCCGTTGCAATGCATCGTTGTGTCAATGCGGTCCACACAAATTCATCATGTACAGTATGCATACTGTGTTTTGAGCCTACGTGGAAGGAATTAGTAGACAGATATATGCATGGATTTGGTTACTGTTCATTTTTCCCTTTCCTTTAGTCTTGGTCTACTTTTCCGACATTTATTCGGTCAGATGGAATGCAAGTTTACATAATTTGATTGATTGGACTGTATTCATCCCTCCATGGAGATTTTCTCCATTTTTATTTTCGAAAAATATACAGTAGTTTTACCTTAGTTGATGGTCAATTTCTGATCAGTTTAAGGAAAGATGATTGCTTCCATAGTACTCTTTGCACTGCATGATGCAGTGGTAGCACAAGGGACCTCCATTTGCCCGCCCAACACACTAGTTATGGACGAGTCAACCGATTGAGATGGTACCAATGATAGACGCCATTGTGCACAGGTGATGTTGTTTGTGTTCTTGCACTGACAAATTCTGAGAGAGATGCTCATGCATGCATATGGCATGGGAGACCGGACCTGAGGAAGGAAGCATGGAGGCGGCCGGAGAGCGATCGCCGGTGCGGCCCGGCCTTGAGATCGCGCGGAAGTGGACTCCGGGGACCCATACCCCACGTGGTCTTCTTGACATTTTCGCCGGTGGCTTTCGGCCCATGGGACCCATTGCGGACGTGTCAGGCCCTGGCATGGTGCACAGCCTGTGGGGGTATGGCCCACCCTGCTGTTTGGTTCTGGGATCCTGTGCTTTTCTCATCTTCTCAGTCTCATCTGCATGAGGATGGCAGTTGGCAGGTACTAGACAACCTCCTCATGAGTTGATATAATAGTGGTAACGTAGTACAATGTACTACGTTCACTCTTGCGGTCTTGCCCTTGGAATCCAAGTCTCTTGAGTTTGGTAGCTGTACTAGCTATTGTAGTGAACCAAATCTAGCAAAAAAACTCACCAAAGGATTTGTCATCACAGGACTCTACAATAGTGTTGTCAAACTAGTAGGTGTCATCAAAATGCTGATGTGTTTCAAAAACTGTTGACATGTTTCAAAACTGTTGCTATGATTTTAGAAACTTTTGAACAAGATTTGTCCATTGCCCCGCTTGGTTTGCGGCCAAAATTTGCAATGCTAAGATTTGGTAAGTAAAAGCTAAACAAAATATTTTTTGCCATTCAACATTTGGTGAACCAAAGTTAGGTAAGGCAAGTGTGAGAGGTTGACAAGTTTTGGTGGCAAACCAAATGATAACCAAAATCATGGCTTTGCCAAATCTTTGGCTGGTTATATTTTAGATGCCAACCAAGCCAAACCTGTGCTATCTTTGCAGGTATTGTTGAACCAAGCTCGGGAAACCATTCCCAAGTTTTTAGAGATGCTAGGTGGGTGGATGTGTTCATCAGATACAACCTCGATCGACGATCATCGGACAATAGTAATTATGCAGTAACATGGCTTCGCCTTCACGTCAATTGGGCTTTAGAAAAAAAAATTTATGATTACAACGAGCGAACTTGACTTGTATAGATATTTATAGATGGTATGCTGTTGACCTATGTTGGCATTTTTCAGATGCGTGCTGTGTCTGATCTGGAAAATAGTTGTGCATCACAAGCTGGTCCAAAGCACCACCCACGTACGTGCTTTCTTTCTTTGTCATCTCAATTGTGTGCCAACGTGAACATATGTACATCAGTCATCGTGTCGAGCTACCCATGGGCGGCGACATCCTTTATTTTCCAACTCCTTTTGACCGGTTTTCATCGGATCTATAGTGCCAGATGCATGCGTAAGAGATGGAGTGTGATGGCAGAGAGCGACTGGAATTGAAAGTTAGTTCACTGAACCAGTGTATGAGAATAACCAACCGATCTGGCTAGTGCGTTGGTCTATATGATCAAACTATGAAAACAGTGACAAGTATGAAGACTATATTGTCTTTTGTATGTGGATGCATTCCCATGTCGATAGATGTATGCGTGCTCATATAATAGTACAGTAAGGACTGTATTATATATATCTTATATAAGGGCGACCAGGCCATGACTCTGTTGTACTTATATATATAATCTGGATCTGGATGTTTAAGGATTAGAGACCATGCAGCCAGTGGCGGAGCCAGGAATGAAATATAGGGGGCCAATTTGTCAGTTGAATCTATAAGTACATAAGTGGTGAAAAAATAATATTATATTAGCACTTATAGTTAAGTCACGGTATACAAATACATTTGACAACAAAATTAAGCATAAGAACTTCTCTAAAAACCCAACATAATAAGATCTTGATTGACACACCAAAATACTATTACTCAATTAGCCACTCCCTTCACAATATACTATGTAGATTTTATCAATTTAAAAGTCAAAAAGGAAAAGATATAGAAGAATCAAGATGACGCATAGCAACGGAAGCAGAGAAAGCATGCAAACGAAGTAATAGTTGTCTAGGTGAGCCGAGCGGCGGGAGCGCCACTACACAATTGCTTTTTTTTATTTTTTTGGATGAAGAGAATGCTACACGATTGCTAGGTAGGGGCATGCAGGGCTGACCCTGGCCTCTGGCCGCTAGCTAACAGAGCGAGTGGGCTGCCCCCGGCTGTGTGTATGTTCGTACTGCAATAGCAAGGCAGAGTAGCGCATGCAGCCAGTACAGGCGCTTCACTGCTTCAGGAAATCACGGAGGCAAGGGGGGGCCATAGCAGTTTAGCCTCCATGTAGCTCCGCCAGTGTCATGCAGCGCAGTGCCAATACTATAACACTTTATATATCTTCTTGTGTGCAATTGAAATGTGCATGCAGTAGTCAAAAGCTAGATGCCATGAGAACCAACCCTAAAAGGTGGTCTAACCATCTAAGGGAGCAACTAGCGCGCGCTGCACTTGACATGATTTTTACTACTTTAGCCAGCAGCCAAACCACCTGATAATTGTCCAGTGTTTAGGTAGACAGCAGTTAAACCCCACTGTTGTTCACTTTGTTCTGTCATCATATTGCCGGCATCTTTGAACATTGTATTGCCAACTTTTTACGTCAACTGCAAAGTAAACCACTGAGATAAAAGACAATATATATAGCAAATAAAATTAATATATTGGAACTATCGATCAAATCAACTAAAAATGTCGCCATTTTCAACAAGACATACTTATGCGGTAGCAAGACAAACAAGGACATGTACTTATGCACCAGCTTATCAAGAAAAAAAAAAAAAGTAAGAGCTTTATCTAAAGTGATAAACGCTTACCTTGGTTCTTACAATCAAAATCCAGTGCTTCTCGTGAATCAAGTACGTTCGCTCGTAAATAAGTGATACACTGCAGAGGAGTTTTTTTCCCCCTTCAGTTGGCAAATATGTCAACACAGCCAGTTGGGAACCCCACGGCCACCGTATCATTGGTTGGGAACTCCTCGGCCACTGTACCATCCGCCAAGACGACATAGAGCGCCAAAGTATCCGCCAAAGATGAAAGTAGTGGCAAAGTATCCGCAAGAATGTGGGACATCATACACTCTCGACTGCAAAGCATATGCTTGAGAGAGGAGATGGAAGCGACGGTAGCAAAGTATCCACCCGAACAACTTGGTAGCAAAGTATCCACCCGAACAACTTTGGCGACAAAGCATTCACCAAAGAGAGCGCCAACAGACATGTATTTGTTGCGAAGAACCATATGATTGCGGCAACACCAAACACCGAGGCTAGACAAACCAAAGCGAAAAATAGGTTTGAACACAGGTAGGCATGACACAAAAAGGAGCAACTCCAACGCGAGAAGCGGGATGGAAACAGAAGTGCTCCAACGATGCCTTCAAGAAGGGAATGACATCCGCAAATGCCATCAATGTTGGGAGAAGCGCCACGAGAAGGGCTTTTCGTCGTCCCAACAACCCCGCCATTGACTTGGGTGATGAACAGGAACTTTATCGATGCCTCCAAGAAGATAGATGGCCCAGGCTGCAACACCACCGTCGACCCATAGCAAGAAGCCGGGTAGGGTTTTCATCTAGAGGCTTTGACCATGGCAACCTAGCGCATAGGACTCGACGCAAAATGGAACAACGAGAGAGCCGGCCAAGCCGGACGTGCCCGTAGGCACCAAGTCTTGGGTGTCGAAGAACGAGCCTAGCCGCACTGACTGGGTAGGCGGGTGCCCTAGAACGAGGAATGGCCCACTAGTTGGAAGATCTAGGGGCGCTAGGCGCTAGCACCCCCGGCGAAACCAAGGCACAAGATGGCCGGACCATAAGCACTAGCCCCAAAAGCCGCCCCCATCGTGCGGACCCGGTGTCACTAGAGGTCGTGGGCACCAAGCCGAGACGGTATATTTAGACATCGCGGAACGATCTAGCCCGCCGACCTCTGAACTGCTGAGTCAACGGGAAAGAAAGGTCAAAACCGCCGCATTCACCACACCAAGGTAGAGAACCGGGTTCGGAGACAATAGATCTGGACCTAGGGTGCCGGTTCCGTCCCCGCCCGCCACCCAAAACTGCCGGAGTTGACGGGAATAGGAGCCGCCCAAAATCGTCCGTAGAGATTTTTTTTAATTTTAACCCTTTTTTTAAAGAAAAATATTTTTATCCCGGGTCAAATTTAAAAATCCAGGGAATAACCCTTTTGACAGCGCCCCAGTTTGAACGCCGCGGTTTTTGTATCTTTGCCGCGTCATGCATAATGCGGCGTGGCGGGTGGCACACGTGACCTCTTTGCATGCGGTCCATCTTGACGTGTATCGCAGGAACGCGCCGCCTACGCGCCCGCATCATGGCGGTGGTAGTGTCGCGCACAGATCACGGGCGCTGCTGTGCATGTGTGAGAGGGGATGAGATGTGTCCCGTATGAGATGTGTGGTGGCATGTGAGAGAGGGGGGATGTGATGTGTGCCTGCATATGTGAGAGAGAGGGGGATAGATTTGTGCCTGCATGTGAGAGAAAAAAGGGGATGGGATGTGTGGACACGGGAGACAAGAGAGGTAGGGGCTAAAATTTTTATCTCATGTGCTCATTATTTGTAAAAAATGCATGCAATTTTTGTTTTTCTCCAAATAAATTCATTAAAATGTAGATTTAAAGATCTTTTCAATAATATTAATTATGTGCATAAATATTCATATTTTTAATCTATATTTCTAATATATATTTTATTAGAGTTGTGAGATACAAAGTACTCTCTCCGTTTCGTAAAACATGCAGCTATGAGTAATGTATGTTTGACCAGGTTTCTACCTTTATGACTTCAAATTAATTTATTAAAAAATACATTTATATTGAGTATAATAATATGTATTGGATAACATAAATATTGATATTTTGTTATCTATAATTAATCAATCAAATTTTATAATGTGTTACAATTGCATGTTTTGTGAAACGGGTAGTACAATCTAACTAGCTCCTACCCCTCCTCTCTTACCTTCTCCTCACACACACGGCACACATCACATCGCCTCTCTCTCACACATGCAGTCACACATCTCATCCCTCTCTCTCACACACATGCAGATACACATCCCATCCCCTCTCTCTCACATGCAGCAACAGCGACGAGGATGCCTTTGCAGCGCCCGACCGTGTCGGCGTGACACTTTGCCAAGCCATGATCTGCGGTCGCGTCGGGATCGTATGTCACGTCAACGTGGACCGCATGCAACGGTTGTCACGTGTGCCACCCGCCCAGCGCACATGTATGGCGGCAGCAGCATATAAATACCGCAGCGTTCAGATGTGGCTTGGCAAAAAAAGGGTTATTCCCGGATTTGTAGTTTGATCGGGGTTAAAAATAAATTTTCTTTAGAAAAAGGGTTAAAAGTAAAAAAAAAAATTCCCCGTAGACTAGTACTTTTTAAATATAACTATCAAACATGGTAAAAAAAAATTCAAACTTGTAAACATTTTAACATATAATTTGATACATGAAAAGTTTTTTGCAACTAAAGTTTCAAGTGGGTTGTTTAGAGACAAAATGACACTCATTTTGATTAGTACTGTAGTGCAATTTACCAGCACATACGTTGTCCTAGATCTTGCTAGCTGATTAGGCCGAACTTTGTTACAAATAACCATTTGTTTGTTGATTGAGTAGTTTGGATATGTGAAACTATCTATGCATACGTACGAGTTTATACTTGTCTCGATATGTGGTTTATTTCAATGTTTCATTACTTGAAGCATACACTTTGTAAGAAATAGTAGTACTAGTCAAAATTAGGTTTGGAAACCATGTAAATATCCAAAACATCACTTATTTGTGTGTGCCTCGAGAGACAGGATCACAGGAGAGAGTAGGACAATGTTTGCACCGTCCATTCTACCAACTTTGTGAAAGCTACAAAGAAGACCCGCCAATTAAAGTAACTGTTGCTTTCATGCACGCATAAGCTATATGGCCGCGCGCATTTCTCATCAAGCAAGTTTAATAAGTACCCAAAAGTAGACTTTTTAAGCTTCTAGAGATCTTTAGCTTTGACAATTGATGACATAATCTCTCTCTATACACATAGATGTGTGTGTGTGTGTACGCTGCCAACATATAGTATCTTTCTTACTAATTGGTGGCACATCTCATTGGATGTCACTGACACTTCTCTCTAGATTGCTTTCAGAGATATGCTTAGTTAACTATAGTAAAGAGGCCTCATAACCTAACCATGTAGCTATAAGTTTACATAAAGTTGCAAGCCTAACTAGATCACATTACGTAATAGCTAGCTTTCATGTAATCAACAACCCGGCCCCAAACTTTTGCTGATTGAGCATGAATCAGTGAATCTTTGACAACAAACACCATATCTCAGCTATAGCATATAGTATATGCAGCCATGTTTGGATTACGTACTAGCTTCTATATATTAAGCTATATATAGCTGCATGAAATTATTGGCAGCTGAGATATCAAAGAGCACTAAACAAAGCATATATGCTAATGCCACATCCAAAGACAAGTGTGCAACAACATATGAGAGGTCAAGAAAAACGACAATAGCTAGATCGATGACATCAATTGATAGAAGCCAACCATCTGCAAAGCTAGCAACAGCATACATACAAATAAAATCTACGCGATCATACATCTCTAAGATCTTTTGATGAATATTATATATAGGGACAGCCTTTTTCTCCCCATATATATATAGCTACAAGTACTACACAGCAGGTGGCCGGTTTCCCATTTCCAAAGTAAAATTCGTCAGTGCCGAAAATTCTGCGCTAGCTGTTGCGACCTTTTGGCTAGAGATTTGGTCTCTGGTTTTGGTTTGGGTGCGTGATGCTGGGTCCCGGATACAATAGAACCGAATTCTGACCGTGTTTTGCCCGGCAACATGTCGCCTAAAGGCCCATCCATGAGAGCCCCACCATGGGAGGTTTATGTATCTCTCATATGTTTTCCAATTTTTTTATTACGGACTTTTTTGGGCACAAGTTCAATTCATTGGCTCGGAATCTGCCCCCGTCATCATGTTGTTCAAGAAAATCCCAAAGCCTTGATTTTGATTTATTACTTATAAACCAAACAATGAAATATGTAATAAGGTAAAAAAAAGAATACTCTAGCCAAATAAATAATAAATGCCAAGCATCACGGGCATGTCTCATCAGCTCGCCGGTCATCATGTTGTTCACACGAAATCTTTAAATCCCGGACGCACAGTTCTTCCAATTAATCATTTTAATGTGATGGAAATATGTTCCCAATAAGATGAAACTCAATTTACATGTGCAAAGAAAGTTGGCAGACAAAGGTTTATGTTTTCTTTTTGTGACAGGCACATATGTTGCATTTGTCCACACTAAAACTAAAGTCTACATAAAAAGCAACAAGTGTGCTAATAAAGTGTTACACAAAAAACCATGTCAGTGTAACACGTACCTCTACATATAATCATGTTCAGAAAAACATTATAAGGGAGATTCACATTGAAATCATAGTCATGCACGTGCTCTCTCTCTCTCTCTCTCTCTCTCTCTCTCGTGACAAACGTGTTTTGAGTTTTGTTTGAAATCGACGCCAAGCGATGGACCATTTTTTCCAAGCGTCTTCAGTGGATCTTGTCTTTCAGGAACACATTCCCTATCACTCATTATTTATCATGTGCTTCCTATAGCTAATTTTGTAGCTGAAGGGAGCCCGGCAGTTTCTTATGTGCTACTCTTAATAATAGAATGTGTGGTCGATCACTCTTCAGGTTGTTATTGACATATCGTCAGTCGAATAATGCATGGTCGTCTTAGATGTTTGACAGCTAGCAACACATTATTCCCCATTATTGCATTGTTAGGAAATGAAGCAATGTTGTAAACTGTTTTTGTTGGCCACAACACATTTCACTCAGTGTGGTAGATCAGGCAGAGGCAACTAGGATAACTAGTAGGATGCCTGTGTTTTTTTTTTTTTTTTTTGATTACACGACAACGCAGGGCGCTCAACACGCCGCACACACTCAACCCTATGAACACACGTCGCCAAACCCTACCCCCTATGAGCATCTTGAAGGGTGGCGGCAATCTTGAATTTCACGGTCACCATATCGCCTATTTGTCGGCGGGGGCGTCGCCTACCACCAATGTCGTGGCGCCGGAAAATCTGGAATAAATCCGGGATAATGTGTCGCACCGGATTTGAACCCTGGATGGGAGCCCCCAACCAATGGTCTTTGCCATGCATGTGCTGATCTCACGGGTGCTAATAAGCAAAATGGGATAACTCCTCTCTCTCTATGTATAATAATATTTTTTTTTTTTCGGCGAGCTTAGCTGGATACTTCATTAAGAGGAGTTAGAAAGTTCATACGACTTGTGCCAAGTCCCGTGGCAAGGTGCGAGGGGATGGCACAAATGTAAAAAAGCAAGCTGACCGGGCGAATCGTGGAGCGTAAAAAGGTGTAAACTAACACTACTACATAACTCATTTTGCTGGCGTTTCCAAATGATTTTGCGTGGCGGTTATTTGAAAAACCGCCATGGTTAATGTCACGATTAACCGTGGCGGTTATTTTCTATTAATGCGTGGCGGTTTTATAAAAAACCGCCATGGTTAATAAGGCCCACGACCCATCTCTATAGGCCCAAACCAGCCCACTAGCACCTTAAGCATATAAAAAGAAACATCTCACTCCCTCAACCTAACCCTAACTTTCTCTCTCCTTCCTCTCTCTCTCTCTCTCTCTCTCCCTCTCCCCCCAGCCACGCCGCGGCCCCCCTCCCTTAAGCCTCTCCCAAGCGCGACCCGGCCCCCCTCCCTTCCTCTCCCAAAGCGCGACCCGGTCCCCTCCCGCCGACTCGGCGCCCTTCCTTCGACCGGCCGCACGCGGGCCGGGCCGGTCTTGCGGTGGCGGCTTCGAGGATCCCTTCAGGCGCGCGAGGCGGGGACGTCAGTCGGGCCGGCAGCGGGCGGTGGCGGCTTCGGATCCCGGCGGCGCTGGCGGTGGCGGCTTCGAGGCCGGGGGGCGGCGCGGCGGTTCCTCCTGCGCGTGGATCAGGGTGGCGCCCCGAGAGGGGGCCGGGGCAGCGGCGGCGGCGCTCGTCGTCCTCTCCCTACAAGGGATCCCGGCCGGCGGTGGATCCGGCCCCGGGCGCCGGATCCCGCTAGATCCAGCCCGGCGAATCCGGGGCCGCTGGCGGATCCAATGGCCGCGGTGGCGGGAGGCGTGGTGGCGGCGGCGCGGTCACCGGCCCATTTGGGCTGGATCGGATTTTTCTTTTCTTTTTTTGTTTTTTTTTTTCGGATTTTTACGCGGCGGTTATTTGTGGTGCTAAAAAACGTCTTCGGTTATCGGGTATTAACCGTGACCCTAGCGCGTGGCGGCGGTTTCAAAACCGCCACGGAAAACCAAAAAAACCGCCACGGAAGTTCAAGCGGTAGTAGTGTAAGAAGAAACACAATTGTGCGACAGGAAAGAGATATCCGCACGGGGAGACGCACTAGAGGCGCTCAACCGTCCTTGCCCGATTCACAGCCACGCATGGGGAAGATCTCAGACGCGTCCCGCGCTTAGGGAGACCCCATGACGTCCGTGAAGTGGCTGTTGAATCGGCGGGCGATGGAGGGATCGGGGTGGTCGACGGCGCCCCGCTGGCGGCCCTCCCATTTGTCGAGGAGGGGCGGGCGCCTGCCACTTCGCCGAGGGTCACGGGAAGGCCGACTTGCCCGCAAAGCGGTCACTGCGCCTAGGAACCCAATCCTCACTGATGGTGCGGGCGGCGCCGTCGGCGCGGTGGGGTCTTGATCAGCGGTTCCTCAAGAGGTAGGCGGAGGGAGTATAATAATATATTCTACCTACAAGAAGGTCAACATCGCTTGGATTTTGTGTTATCCATGTTCAGACACACTGGATGATGCTGTCTCAAAACAAACATGCTGTTGGATTATGCTGAATGATGTGTCGATTGTTCGTGGGATAATTAGGGCATAAGTAATGCCTCCACATTGAGTCGATGAAAGAACATATACTATATATAAAAAAGTGAATGCATGATGTACATCTTTCAGGGTGCACGCACCCATCATTTCAGTTCCCTTTGGCCGAAACGTGTTCGTTTGGTGTCGTTTTCTAATTATTCTATCTGATACTTTTTAGTACAAAAGTTATTCCCTGTGATCATCTTTTCATCTCCTGCTTTGCTGTTGTTAGAAGCAGATCTAGCTAGCTGTGGAAGAACAAGTGAGATCACAAATATATATGCTTGGAAAGCAATGTGCAATCTAATAAATTAACTGCTATGGTTTGAGTTGCTTTCATGAGGGTGTGTGCTGCCAATCCATTAAGATTTGTTTCTAGCACTTTTAATATTACTTTACTTAAGTTTCAGTTTTAATGTTTTTATACTCCTCCATCTTAAAATAAATCAATTCCTAACATCAATCCAAGTACTATTTTAAAATTGACCAATTTTATAGAAAAGATAGCAACATCTATGACGTCAAATAAGTACATTATGAAAATACATTTCATGATGTATCTAGTGATACTAATTTGGTGTCATAAATATTGATGTTGTTTTCTAAATAGTTTAACTCGATCAGAACTACTTTAAAAGTTGATTTTATCTTTGAATGATGCATCGTCTTTGATGAGATTGAAGCCCAAACAATTTTCATTATCGAGACAGTATAATTAATCGTGGATAGATTCGTATCATGTTCGATCTTGGAGTACTTTAAAAAGGAGTATATATGTTTGCCTCATTTGTACGGACTTGCATGGTTGTACATTGCAAAGACAAGTATTATTATTCTTTTTTAATTAGCCCCCAGCTGAGTTGCTGGGTATCGTTTTTCAACCCTGCAGTTTTCTTTAATTATTTTTTAGGCAGCTGTATGATGTACTCCTCCGTCCTTAAATGTTTGTCGTTCTCGCCTCGGAGAAACTACTGCGGTAATTATATATTAAAATATATAAATATTTATGCTAAATAATTAGTATCATTGGAAAGATTTTTTTTTTAGTTTTAATAAATTTATTTGGAGATATAAATGTTGCATGTATTTTGTACAAATCGAAATAAACTTGTGGCACTAAAACCGATGGCAACGGTCAATTAGGGACAGAGAGGGGAGTAAGCGATCCAATTAGTATCTCCCTAACGGTCCAATACGACATGGACCCTTTTGCTCGATTAATTATAGCTGAAAATCTAAAAAAAAAGTTACACATCTACAATGAAAACCCAAATATTGACAAAGCATAATTGTATGTAATAAATGGTTTTATTTTAATATGCCACATCGCGATAATCCTTTTTAGGCTAAAGACTAATTTGTTAAATTAATCCACAGAAGTGGAGTGAAAGAGAAGCAATAGCAATAAAAGAAATAGCATCATCTGATCTAGTGGCTGAGATTACCACTGAAGAAAAGTTATATATGTATATAAAAATTGGGTGTAGACTATAGGTGTAACAAATTATTCGTACACCTAGTAGCGTTTATTATATTTTTTCTTTGGTCTTTTAGTTTTTTTAGTTATTCTTCAGATGTGGGCCATATCCCTATACAGCATCAGCTTCAATGGATGCAAGTAAAGTCCAAGCGCACCGGTATGCAAAAGGTAGGGGCCAGGAGCTAGCAAGTTGGATAAAAAGGGTGACAGGCCATTTCTGAGGGTGGGAAGCTAGGGAGCAATGTTCACATATCATTGCTGCAGGAAGGGTGGAAAGGAGAACCAAATGCCCTCTCTTTTTTTTCGCTCTATGAGACAATAATGTACTCCATTGCAGTCCAAATAGTTGTACTACATGCCACCAAAAGGGGCATGACCTGTACTACAATTGTGGGAGATCCTTTTTGTGCCATACTTCATGTAATAACCAAATATTTTAGATAACACATGAAGAAAGCACAACTTGTTGCTTGCTTCCTAGCGCACTGGCAATAACTCTCAAGGATTTATCTTGTGTTACAGATGCAAATTGTTTCAAAGATTGAGCCGGCAGATCTTAAGATCAGCGACATTACTTCTCTCTTTTTATACAGAGACATAGATACTTGGAAAGACTAAGCTAGTAAACCTCAAGATTGACTAAGTCACCATAGACACATCACCTTTGACAGAGACATTGTCTTCTACCATTGAAAGAATATAGCACTACAAAATTCTAAAATAAATGTAGGGAAATGCAAACAACCACGTTAAGGTCGAGAACTTGAATCTGGAGATGTTCCACAAGGCGCATTACTAGCTGAAATTCACTTCTTGAAGATTTACCTTAACAATATTGCTTGTTGAATTAGGGAATAAGAATGTATGGTCTACATACTCTATACAGAAATTTCACTGCAACACAAAACTATGGCTCGCCAAGAATCTAGAACCATATAATATAACGGGACACCAATGCAAGAATAAGCTAGACTCTAAAGATATATACTCCTCCTATAAATGATACCTGATGAACATGACAGGTCACGACTCACGAGTTGCTGATACAACTGGCCCAGTACCTCATCATCAATCTTATCAGCCATGAGTTGCCACGAAACGACACGGCATGATGGCAATCTGGACTATGATCCTTCTTATTAGTGCCAAGCTATGACAGTAGGTGAGGATAGGTGCAGGAGCTAGCTAGGTAGGTAGGGGCATGCAATGCAATGCAACACATTACTACAATAGCTTACTATGAGAACGAGGCGCCCCTACAAAGGCCATCAAGGCTGCTTGGAGACCCGCCGCCCCTACAAATGGCACAATGGGGACGGCTGGTGTTACAATCCGCCCCTACTATTAGGGGGGCTCAATATCCACCCCCCCCCACTGTGGCGACTATCGGGCGCCTAGGAGTGAACCCAACCCTCTTGTGACCACTATCGAGGGCGGCCGGAGATATAACTGCTTCTACAGTGGCCTTAGTAGTGGCGGCTAAAAAAACCGCCCCTACGACGGTGAAAGCACTATAGAAACGGAGAGTTAGAGACGACTACGAAAAACCGCCCGCCCTATAGTATGCGTTTGTAGTAGTGGCAGATCGCTGAAATGCATGGCGAGAGAATGATGAAGCGCATCAAGCATATCTACTATTGCAGAGAGTCGGTGCAAGGAAAGAGATGGAATCAGCAGCCAGCAGCAGCTAGGGCATAGGGCAGGGCCATGCCTACTACGCCAGTTGCCAGCCCATGTCTCTCCATCTCGCTACACTCCACCTCAATCCAATCCCCCCCCGTCTCGCCTGTCGTCGTCGTCCATGCATAGCTGCCTGAAGTTGCTACATCCTCTCTTTACATTTTACACACACGCCGCAGTGCTTCTACTTGGAGTGAAGTGCAGTGCAGCTAAAGCTTCTCCTCCATGGTTCCATGACCATATATACGTCTCCGTCTCTCCCCCTTCTGCTAGCTCGCTCATATATATATTCTTGCACATTAGTTTTTTTTTGCTTTTTGCTGCTGCTGGGGTGAAGGCGAATACAAGGTCAGCAACACAGTGGATCTCTCTTTTTTAGAAGCTATTTGTTGTCGCATCATGTCTGGGCACGACAGGGTATATAATTGGGACTGCATGATGCTTGCATTATATTGGCCGGGAGGCTTGAGCAGCAATATATTCGCGTGACCTAAGAAGATCCAGATCGATCATGAGAAAGCAATGCTACGTACTACATACTATATGCTGTTTATTTCCGCTACAGGAATCTGATGCAACTGATCATGTAAAAACAAAGCACCTGATCTGTGATTCGCTCGTCCGGGGGCACATCATTGCAGTCTCTTTTTTAACCACATCATTTCAGTCTCTTTCTATTTTTGATTATCTGTTCCAAAAGAAATGCATAGGTCAATACATAAGATTTGTGTTTGTATTTTGACCGAATAGATTGTTTCACTATCTGTTCCAAAAGATTTGTGTTTGTAGTTTCACTATGAGAAATGCTTTCATTATATATAATTTATGTGTTGCGAAACTACATTTATATATATTTTTTTTTGGAATTGATGATCAAAGTTAGGAAAGTTTGACTTAAGACAAAAATCTAATTAATACGATATATATAAAGAGAATATGATAAGATATATTGCTTGATTCTCATGGAATGTAGGAGCACATGGTTTGGAGGGCAAGAAGCATCTTCTAGAGACACGGGAGTGTGTCACCAGAATGCAATTTAATGACCTTTAAACTATCATTATATTACCGACTGCCAAATATATTCTAACATTCGTGAGATTACTGAAGAAGCCACATGTTGTATAATGTATAGTTCCAAATGTTGTAAACTAACACCACCTAGGTAATTAAATGTCAATGCATTGTAAATGTTGTGGATCAACGAGGCTGCACAAACAAACGGTGGACATTTTGTGCCAATGTCGAGGTAGTTGAGCGCAAAGGTGTGTAGTGGTTTAGAATATCATGCTCAAGACAGTTGTGGTCGACATAGTTGTATTTAAGTGTAGCTGATGTTGAGGTAGTTGCACATAAACTGGGTTTGCTAGGCCCGGGAACATCACTAACAAAGGCACAAATTGTTTTCCTAATATCAATCTGCAAGTGAGAGAGACAACAACCAAATGCCAGTGCCTAAGGTACTAGTGGATCAAGCCCTAGACGACAACTACGGTGCAAAACTACGTCGCGTAGAAGGTGCCGACGCAGACTGCATTTAAAAGAGAGTACAAACATTTTCAAGAAAGAGACATGGCACTAATTACGAGTGCTAAATGCATGAGAAGTTGGGATGAGCAAATCTACATGATTGTTGTGTTGTGGTGGTGGCGGTACTTGAGGAACACGGTGAAGGACACAAACGGTGTGCCACGAGCCCCGCCATGCCATGCACACAAAGATGATGAGATCAATATGGTGTGGTTGACAGCGATACCAAGGTAAACATGGTGTGGTTGACAGTGATACCAAGGTAAACACTCCGGGCCTGACAGTTCAATTAATGAACCCCCTTGGACACAGCTGCATCTTTTAGAGTTCAGCTTGGATTGTCTTTTCTCCATGGAAATAATCATCTCAACGAGTTGGGAAATTTGGTCTGTTAGAAATGATGCCATCTTCAGAAATGTGCAGCCTTGTGTTCAAAATGTGAAGAGACATTTCAGGACTGATTTTGCTCAAGTGACACTTCAGGTAAAAAAATTGTGAACCTTTCATCAGTGAATGATTAGAACATTATGTGTGATAGTTTTAATTTTCTATGTATCCTTCTATGTTTCATGATGTTTGGTTGTAAAGACTCCTTCTTTTTATAAAAGCACATTAGGGGCTTTCCCCTCCTGTTACTCTAAAAAATCTTAGATCAGAAAAAACGAAAGATATACTAGGCCAACGATCAACAAAGGTGAAATTTCTAATCAGCGGATGAACAAAAGACTCCTTAGAGGCCAGGTCTTTGTGAGGGTCTGACCTCTCTTCTTTAGTTTAGCAGTTAGTCTGTTGCCATTTTTCCTCCCTCTCCCTCTCTCTCTCTCTCTCTCTCTCTCTCTCTCTCTCTTGCCTAACTCCTTGTTGGGTCCCTTGTAAGTTCTCTGTAAACTTTGTCTCTTTAATTTATCTTCTGTTGTTGGGGGTAGCTTTTGCCCCACGGTTGTTCTAAAAAAGACTCCATAGAGGCAATCATTGTGATTAGTGATGTGAGCTTTAGAGCGGCGATGTTGCCACTAAAGAGTCCTCATATGGTTGATCTCACGAAAACATGTAGCTTGGTGAGTGCGAAGTCATATGTTGTTCCATGTTATGGGATATGATGGCTAAAAGGAGAGATGTGGAGCAACCAACAAAAGATTAAGGGCTTGTTTAGTTGGTGTTATTGCGTCGTCTGCGATGCTTCTCTTCAACCCCCTTCATCTTCAACATTGCTTCCACCTGCCCCACCATCTAGCGTTCACCCGTATCGTCTCCCTAATTGTCGGTGTTTTGAGAACCGGGGTGTCTCAAGGACCGGCAATAAATTTATAGGTTGTCGCTCCCCACGGATAAGGCGTCGCGTGAGATGAACCGCGAAGGGTTTATCACGGTTCGGACCATGGGGCCCTCGTCAGCGGTGTGGCGGTTTGTATTATCTACGCACCAATGTGCACTTCAGCCAAAAGCGTTTATAGCGGTAATGTGGGGTGAAGTAGGCCTTCAACCCCACGGATTCTTTGTGTCTAAGTGTGAAAGCACGAAAAGAGCGATCCACCGCTAGCGGGCCATTACTCCTCCTTTTATAATGGGAAGGAAAGTAATGGTGTACAATGCGTGTCGAATACTAGTGCCAAGGTGTCTCTCTTGTCAGGGCCCCAGGCACTGCATGCCCAGAGGCTAGGGCTTCCGGACGACCCAGTTGGGTGTGGGGATGTGGGGTAGCGTGTCCTCGAGCGCCGGTAGCCATGTCCATCAACCCGGGCGCGCTAAGGGACCGGGGGGTCCCTTGTGTTTTGCTTAGAGGCGACTTCTCTAGAATGCATAGCGTAGCGGCGTGTCAAGACCGAGGGCCGTCGGATACGTGGCAAAAATACGTAAGCGTTGGAAGGTGAACGATGGCGGTGGATTTCCCCATGCGGTGGCGTGTTAAGTAACCGCCACTTTCGTCCCCATCAACGAGGTATGCGAGGCGATAGCGGGAACACTTGTGCGTTAGGCAATGCGATTGCCACATCAGCATGACACGTGAAGGCGTAGCATTAAATCACGGCTTCTCCCCACTACTTGGCGAGGTCTCCAAAGTGGCGGGGGCCTCCTTTTCGAGGCGGCGGGAGGTCGCCCGGGACCTCCTGCCCCGGGCGGAGGATATGGTGCTCCACGGGGCCTCCGCCCCACCAGGCGAGGTAATTGAATTTGATAATGTGTTTGTAAAGTGGTTTGGTCAATTTCGGATGGTTAGAGTAAAATTGTGTGGGTATTTGATGTCATTAAGCTGGTATGGTTGTTGTCTTTGGTCCTTCTCCACACTCTTGATGGCTCCAACAGCACCCGGATGATAGGCTACTTCGTGCTTCCCACAGGGCGTTGTGGGCGGTATCAAGCTCATATCGCGGCAGTGCTTTTTGAGCCTTTTGGCGAGTGTTTATAGATGGGTCGTCATGGGCCATGTTGTGGGCGAAAAGGTGATATGTTAGTCAATTCCTTCAAGCTTGTAGATCGGGTAGCGGCCGTTAAGCCTCCTCTTATCGCCAAGCCCATGGCACGTAAGCGTGTTTGGGAGTATTCGGCCCATTTGTGGCCTTGGGCGGATTTTCTTTTTCTTTGTAAAGATGGGCGTTACATCTCACGCTAGCGAGGGAATGTTCATAGGCCTATTATTTTGGCCCCAAACGGTAGCCCCGAGCCCCAGGGGAGTGGTGCTCTTCGCTCGGGGGTTGGTTGTAGTGAGTCCCTTTGAAGGGATAATTCTCGAGTCCACGGCAGGGTGCGGCGCAAGCACACCCGTTGGGTGTAACCCAGGGCCTCGGAGGAATGTTAAGTTCCTTTGAGGTCTTTTTTTTTTTTCTTCTTACCATGGTAAGACTGAGCGCCCACTATTTGTGCTTGTTGTGCAAGAGGCTGTCCATTTCGCGAGGCAGTTCGAGCCAGCTTATGTGCCTAAGTCGTTCCAAACCTCCTCGGCTTTGATTCTTCACGCTCCTCACCTGGCCCTCACGGGAGGGAGGAGGAGGAAGGCGATGCTACAATGCCACGTAAGCCAAATGTACCATGCGGCCCGGTGAGTGAAGTGTTATAGCGGGGAATCTAAGTGGAGTGCCCGTGCCCCGCAGGGCGAGGGGCGCTTGTGTGGTCGGGACTCACTCCATGAGAATTCGGTCCCCTTGGCGGATCACAGGTTCCGTAAGGTCGGACCCGAGGGCACCATAGGCCTCCCACGGATGGGACATTATCTACATGGCGGTTACCATGAATCTTAGATACATCCGGGGAAATCGAGCCCCCAGAGGCCGGGCATGGCGGTTGTGCATTTCCCTTCCGTCCGACTCAATGATCACAGGCGCCCAGAAACCCAATGGGGTCTAGCCTTAGAACCCCTAGACCGTAAAAGGGGCTGGGGCCCGGCACCACCCCTGGGGGCAAAGCCTTTAGTGTTTCGGTCTCACCGAGTGCGAGGGCAGCGCCCTTCCGTGGGAAAGGCATTTGGTCGAGCATCGGCCGGGACATTTTACCCACGTCACGGGGTCGGGGCGCATGGGCACGCCTTTTTCATGTTGTCTTCCCATCGCGGGGGCGGCGGTTTGCGTTCGATGGGGCGGAGACCTTTGCCTACGTTCGCGGGGCCGCCGTTTCCGTATTAGTGCGTGGGCTGGCGGCTCTACGGTGTCGGCCGTTGATCGGTCGGTTGATCTGCCCGTCGGATTCGCGTACGCGCGGTTGGGCTTCGGCCGGTTCCTTTCCCCCCTCTATATATTTCGAGGGCCGCCGGCGGTGTCACGGCCTTCTTCGCTTTCCTCACGCTCCATTTTTCCACGCAACCCTTTACCATTCCAAGAGAAGAGAGGAAGGAGGGAGAAGAGAGGCGCGAGAAGGTGGTGGATGCTTACTTCTTGGTGGCCTTTTCATTCTTGAAGCCGCCGCCCGAGGGAGGAGATGGCGCGAGGCTGGAAAGCCGGCCCGTCCCCCTTGATCCCCAACTTTGTGGCGGTCGATCGTCGGTTGTAGTCAGAGATGCGGCGGTTGGTGGGCCGGCCCTCGCCATGGCCGTCTGGTGGCGCTTGAGCTGGAGTGGGGTGCGGATGCATCCCACGAAGAACCCCAACCGCCGCCGGCTACATTGTTAGTCGATGGACCACCATAGGCGGGGGTTTGGGGTGCCGGCGTATCGGTTCATGCGGGCAATCTCGCACTACTCCGACATCGAGCTTCATCATATCTTGCCTAATTTGATCGCCTTGGCGGCGATTTTTCGTCACCCTCTGCGGGCTTCACGTATCGACCCCAAGCGGGATCATATGGAAGTGGTTCTTCAAGGCGGACTTGAACACCATCGGCAGGGAAGCAAGGGGCACCGAGAAGGCGGTGCGTCGTCTTTGCATCATCAACTCCGCTCACGAGTCGGAGGTCGCGTAGATGAGTACATCGTCTCTAGCTTGCGGTTCGAACAAGGGGTGGCGGGGAGGTGGTTCTATCTCGGAGCGATGGAGATGAGCTTCGCCTACAGGGGAGTGTGATAAAGGTGCGTCCCAACCGCGTGGTTTCGCGGCCCCCCGGGGCGAGCGGCACCACGGATGGCCTGCAGGGTCATCGCTCGGGAATGGGGTGGTTGGTTGTGGCTGCATTCCATCGCCACGGGTTGTTGCCTTTGGCCGCCCGACCTCTCGTCTATTTGAGATGGCCGGTCTGGCGGACCTCGGTACGGATGGTCTTTGGGGACCTTTCAAAGGCCACTGGCGCGGCGAGTCGGGTGTTCTTGGCGACAAGACTCCCGAAAAGATCCATGATCCGTCGCCTGCTTGGCCGGGGTACATCTCTTTGGTAGCCGCTGGGTTTCTTGCCCTTCTTGATTTGCTATTCCTTTCGTTTGATTGTGGACCCGTCTTCTTCCTTCTCATCGCGGGGAGAATTTCATACAAGTCCTCGAGTTCCTCCGTGCGAGGATCAAAATCAACGTGACATCAGCCGGGCGCGAAGCTTGAGCATGGCGGAAGGAGGCTCGGGAGGATGAGAAGAAGCGAGAAGGGTGGCGCAACAATCGCCGTCGGGACGGCGGAAGGGGCGAATCCCCGAGCCCTCGTCTTGACTCCTCGAAGATAGTCGGGGTACCACGGGCGCTTCTGGCCCCGGTCGCGATGGGGTCGCCGTCGTCGCCGAGGGGGTTGATGATTTGATAGAGTATGCGAAGTAGGGGGGTTGCGGTGGTGAAACTCCAGAGGGGAGTGGAGTCCCCGGGGGCTGTGGAGCCCCAGGCGCCGGGGTGGTCTTGGGGCTACACGGGGCCGACCACGTTCGGGGCCGGCGCCCCGATGCTAGGGGAACAAGCCCGCAACTCCGTCGGCTTCCTCCGTTCCACCGCGCCTGACGGTGGCGGGGCTCGGGCTCACGGTGCTCGGTCGGCCTAAGTCCCGACCATCTAGGGCGTTGCGAAAGGCTGCACCTCGATCATCCGTATGTCTACATCTCCGTTTCATCTCTTTGAAGCTGCGGGTTTCTTGGCCAGAGTATTTACGATGTGGTCGGGGCCTCTAAAATTTGTCTTTGTTTACGTTAGGAAGCGGCGGCGCTTACCCTGCACTGAGGAAGGCGTTGAAATACGGCGCCCAAGCCTGGGTGCTTAAGGTCGTGACACCTCACCGAGGGAAGGTCGACAACGGTCTGGACGCCTCGGCGGCCTACCACCCCCTCGGTGGCTCCTTCGGGGTGTCCGGCCCGGCCCGGAGATTCAATGTCACCTTAGGCCCCACGCAAGCTGTCTCAGAAGTGTTCTTGCCAAGACCCACCTATCCCGGGCCAAGGGGAAGCTTGTGCTCGGCGGCGGTCGTGCCTCCTCCCACTGCTTCTTCCACCGCGTGCACCCATGCCTGATCGGGGTGACGATGAGGAGTGTCGGCCGCCCGTTGACGGAGGTGTGAATCTGAGGGGGCTCGGGTGGAGCCCCGTGGTGGAAACGTTTGTGCCCCCCGGGGAAGCCCATGGCGTGCTTTTGAAGCTGCGAGGCCAAGAGCTCTTGGTTTGCATCAGAGGTGCCCATCGGCTTGTGGCGCTCAGGTCTTCCCATCAAAGCGCCTTGCTTTCGGGCCGCAGGGTCCCTTGTCATCCAGGGGAGGCACTATGGTGCTCGTGGTGGCTGCGAAAGGCCCCAAGACTATTTACGGTCTAGTTTCCACAGCATGGGCGAGGGCTCTTGGAAGCGTCCCGTCTCTAATGATCCTGCCGGGGTGGTCCCCTACCTCGAGCTTCGGGGTCGGCAAGTGGTTACTTTCGGCCATTGTGGTGCATGCCCGCCCGGGTGGCGCTGGGCGAGCATGATTAGATCAAAAGGTGGGCGGCGAGGGGCTATGAAAAGTGGTGAGACCCTATCCGGCGTGGTTTAGACAAATGAGGTTAGTTGCTTGCTTCTCTTGTGTGTGATTTTCTCTTTTCTTGTTTGGTCTTCTTTGGGCGACATCGTCGGGGGTTTGCGAGGAAACTTGAAGAGATTCACTCGGGAAAAATTCGAGCTCTTCTTGGGAGATGCGCTCAATTGGGACGCCCTTGGGCCCTTTCGGCGGAGGCGATCAAACTTTCCAGGTGTGGTGTCATTACCACCCTTGCCCGACGGCGGGAGGATCGTCAAACCTTGGTGAGCTCATTGCGGTTAAGGCGAAGCGGACGGCACGATCACGGGCGGCTCGGGCGGCCGATTTTTGAGGAGGCCGGGCCCAATCCCTCAAGCTGCTTTCGAGGAGGGTCCGCGTGGCGTGAGCTGGCCGAGTGGGGCCAAGCGTCCGGAGATGGCGGGCCCTCAACACCAGCGTAGGGATCCCGGTGTCCGACTTGGGGCGAGAGGAAGGGCGTGGAGGCTGCTCCCGATGGTTGTCGACATCAGAGCATGAAGAGATGCTCAAGTGACGAAGTGTGTGGATCGTCCTCCTCTTGATCCTTTATGGTCTTGCGCCATGTATGCATTCCCCATGATAAGTCTTGACCTCTTTGTCTGTGTCTCTCTACTTGGCTGAGAAGGTCCGGAAGCCCGAGGTGGTGAAGCTGTTGCCGCATTGTCCCAGTGCCTAAACGCCGGAAAAACGTGCACAAGGAGCTAAAGGAAGTTGTCGGCCGATTTAGTGCACGGTTCGGGCCAGCGGATGCGGAGTCACGGAACCTCCGTCGAGCCAACCGAAGTGCCCTCGGCGCGGATACATCAGGGCTCGAGTGCTTTTCGAACGGGGGGAAGTCTTTGGGCGATGATGTGTTTTTGCATTTCTCTCTCTCTCTTTGAGACCCTCCCGGACCCTCTCGGTGGCTTTTATCTTGGATCCCGGAGCACGGAGGCGGGGCGAGGTGTCAAACGAGGAGAAGATGCGAGTTCTATGCTCAAGCGGAGGCCGGCGGGCGTGTTGGCCACACACTTTGAAGATGAGTTTGCCCCCATACTCTCCGGTGGAGTCGGGCTTCGAGACGGCCCCGAGCCTATCGGGTTGTCTTCGAGGATACCTTCACGGGACCCCCGCCGGGCGAAAGAGGAGACAAAGCGCCTCTGCCCGTCCCCTCAGCCTCGAAACTTCCATCCTTCCTCGGTCAAGGCGCCCGGATCGGCGGGCTCTCCGGCCCGTGAGCTCTTATGAAAAAGAATCGGTTGTAGTTTGTGGCTTGTAAAACTTTTAAGTCTTTTGAACTCACAGTTTGTTGTTGTGGTGGGTGTTTGTAAACTTGAAGCTCTTTCTTTTTATGCGGTAAGTGCTTCTTTGGAGTTACTTGCGTATTTCTTTCAGGATAATGAGCATGGGTACCTCTAGGGGGGCGACCCGAGGACTCGGATTATCTCGTTCGGAGTGTTACGAGAAACTCTTGCGACTTAGGCGGATTTTTTCGGAGCGTTTAAATTTTCAAGGGAAATTTTTCAGGGACCGTCGTGGGGAGGGGTTCCCCCTCTGGTAGCCCAGGAAGGTTTTGTCTTGTTGAAGGTAAGAGCCGAAACCTACCTTGGAAACACTTTAACTCATTGATTTGGAGAAAAAGGATTCTTTATTGCTTTTGTACAAGTTTGGAAAGTACAAGGTTGAACACTACGGTTCCTAAGGGTAGAAGTGGCGTAGTTGTTCTATGTTCCATGCATTTGAGTACACCTCGCCTTTCTCATTCTTGAGTTTGTATGTGCTGGTTTTAGCACCTCGGCAATGAAGTATGGTCCTTCCTGGGGGTGTCGGCTTGTGGCGTCCTCGGTTTGTCATGCTTTAGCTTTAGAAGCTGGATCGTTGACTTGAAATCCTCGGGGTTTCATCTTTCTTCGCGTGATCTGGTCAGTGTTTCTTTGTAGCGGGCCGAATGGATAAGTGCTATGTCTCGGGCTTCCCTCCACGGTCCACTTGAGTCCTCCACGGCCGTGGTTTCCTTGCTTTCGGTATATGCTTGAAGTCCGGGGATCCATATTCTTTGTCCGAGGGTAGGATGGCCTCGGCGCCATAGACTAGGAAGAAAGGTGTGAACCCGTGGCTCTGCTCTTGGTTGTCCTCGGGCCCCATAGCACCAAGGGTAGCTCTTGGTGCCATCTTACCGTATTGGTTGAGCTTGTTGAAGATTCTCGGCGAGCCCTTGCGGGGATCATGCCATTGGCGCGTTCTACTTGGCCATTGGTCTTGGTGTCGGCTTGCTGCGTGTCCACTCTGATGCCATAGTCATCGCGAGAAGTCTAAGAACTTCTTCCCAACGAAATTGGTCCCATTATCCGTTATGATGGAGTTAGGGGCGCCAAATCGCGAGATGATGTCGGTGAAGAGTTTCCACGTTTCTTCCGTCAGGGGTTATGATGGGCGAGCCTCAATCCACTTGGAGAACTTGTCAATTGCCACCAACACGTGGGTGTAGCCCCTGGTGCTTTCTTGAGAGGGCCAATGATATCCAACCCCCATATACGCAAATGGCGGTGATTGGGATGGTTTGCGGGCGCTTTCTTTGGAAAGGTGCGTCTTGCGCGCATAGTATTGGCATCCTTTGCAAAGGCAGGGCGATGTGATTTACATCCCTGACCAGGCTGGGCCAATAGAAGCCTTGTCACCTTGACCACCGGCGTCCCGGGGCCGCATGGTGCCCACAATCTCCCCGTGGGTGTCCTCCAAGAGTTTCTTTCCTTGCTCCCCGAGATGCACCGTTGATATATTCCCCAGGCCTCTCTTGTATAGCTCTTTGTCATTGCCGACGGTATGCCAAAACATCTTGGCTCGCCCGGGCTATCCGTCTTGCTTACATTTGGGTCCTCGGGTAACTCCCTCGGATGAGACGGTCGACAACGGGACTCGCCGATCTACGTGGCTCTTCGTCTATTTGCATGGCCTGGGTTGTGGGCGGCTTAGCGCGTTTTAGTTTCTTGACCCCCAAAGTGCCGTTAGCTCCTAAGGGTCTCATCGGCCCAGGGGGTTCACAACAACCCGAGGGGTTTTCACGGATCACGGTACGTGGCCAATAGGCGACTCGTAGAGGTCTCGGGTCCAAGAAGTTCGGGGTACCACCGTTGCGTTGAGGCAATCTTTGCGAGTTCATTTGCGGCTTCACGCTGCCTCCTTGGGGTGTCTTTGGTGCTCTAGACCATAGAATTTGTCTTCTAGCTTTCTCACCTCCTAGCGGTATGCCTACATCTTCGGGTCGTGGCGGCTGAGGCCTTCATTACTTGATCAATCTAGTTGTCAGTCACCTCTTGTCTCCGGGCATGGATCCTCGAGGTCTGCGCGATGCGCGGCGGGTGTGGACGTGCTTCATGATACGCTACATTGTTTGAGGTCGAAGTGCGGCCCGATGGCATAGCGTACATGAACCCCAGGGGTGAGATAAAAAGTAGACCGCACCCGCTTCCTCGCTCTTCATCAATGATCAGATCAAAAGTACATTGTCTAGCATTCGGCTTGAATCGGTCTGGGGTGAAGCCGGGTGTCCACGTCGATTCTGCAATCTAAATCGGCAAGGACCGGGACTTGATGGCCTTCAGAAGGGCGTCAAGGTTTCGCTCATGAGTTCGGACCCACTTTGCCACCCTTCACATTTGCTTCGGTTACGGATGATCTCCGAGGGGAATCTTGGATACCGCCCGTGACCGGGTGAGCGAGGAAGTAGTGTCGCGGCTTCCGTTGAGCGGCACCACGGCGTACATGAGCTTTTTGCACGAGGGTATCTTGTTTTGTTTCGGACAACACCTCAGCGATGAAATAAAGCGGCCTTTGGGGGTAAGGTGTGCCCACACTTCTTGTCTTTCAACCACTATGGCGGCCTTACGACCACTTGGGTGGTGGCGGCGGCGTAAAGGAGCAATCATTCTCAGGATTCGGCGGCACCGGCGACGGGCGCTTGTGAGGATCCTCTTGAGGTTGGCGGGGGCTATACGCCTCGGGTGTCCAAACAAATCGCTCGGATTTTTCGGGAGGCGGATAGAGTGGCAAGCCTTTTCTCCTAGCCCGAGATGAGGGCGGGGATGCCGAACACCCCCATAAGCTTTTGGACTCCCCTTGAGATTATTGATGGGCTCCATATTTGTGACGCCCCGCCACCTTGGTTGGATTTGCCTCGATGCCTCGCCGTGAGACAATGAACCCGAGGAGCATCCCACGGGAACCTCAATCGCACTTCTCCTGTTTAACTTGACCCATTTCTTGTTCGGGCACTCAAAGTGGTCATCAAGTCACCCACCAAGTCGATGTTTTCTTTGACATTACCACAATGTCGCCCACGTAGGCTTCAACTATCTCTCCTATGAGTTTGCGAAAACATCTTTGCATGCGTGGCGGTAAGTGGCCATCAAGCGTTCCTCGGCCCAAAAGGCATGGTGAGGTAGTAGTACATCCCGGGGTGTGATGAAAAAGTTCGCGAGCTGGTCGGACTCTTTCATTTTTATTTGATGGTATCCGGATGCGCATCAAGGAAAGAGAGTGTTTCACAACCCCGCTATGGAATCAACGATTTGATGGGATTCGAGGCAAAGGAAAAGGAACTTTAGGGCATGCTTTATTAAGACTAGTGTAGTCAACGCACATCCTCCATTTTCTATTCTTTTCTCTACTAATACGGGGTTTGCTAACCACTCTGGGTGGAACACCTCCTTGGCGAACCCGGCCGCCATTATCTTCTCGGATCTCCTCCCCAATGATCTTGCGCTTGGCGTCATCAAACCGCCACAAACGGCGCATCACGGCTTAGAACCGGCTTCGGATGTCTAGGGAGTGCTCGGGCGACATCCCTCGGTATGCTGGCATGTCCGAGGACTCCACGCAAATGTGCCGGCATTCGCACGAGAAAGTCAACGAAACCTTTGCTTCCTATTTCAGGTCGAGCTCGAGGCGTGGTCGGCGGCACGCCGGGCGCTTGGGGTCGAGTGGAATGGTCTTTGTGGCCTTGGAGGGGCTCAAAGCTGCCGGCGTGGCGCTTGGCCTCGGGCTCGCCCAGAGATCTTGTCAAAGCTCTTGGAGACGTTAGCCCGACGAGGCCTCGGCCAAGACTGTGGCCTCGGCGTATTCTACACTTTCGAAATCGGTGATTCGTAGGCATGGGCGATGCGGTCGGACCGATGGTGATGACTCCCTTGGACCCCCGACATCTTCAGCTTGAGGTAGGTTAATTTGGGACGGCCATGAACTTGGCTTTTAGCATGGCGGCCGAGTGCGTGGTATATCCTCGGAACCCGCGGACCTCAAGGTTCAGTCTCCCTACGAAAGTTCGAGGGTCTTGCCACCTGAGGTAGATCAATCTTGCCCGGGGGCTTTACTTGTTTGGGGATGATGCCGTTGAAGGCCGGACCCCCTCGGATCTTGGTTTTGTCGTCTTGAGTAGGTCGGTCTCCTCATATATGAGGTTGAGGTCGCTTCCTCCCGTCCATAAGGACCTTTGTTAGTCTCGTGTTCTTAGATGACCTGATCAACCACTAAGCGGGTAAGCCCGGGTTCGAGATGTGGTGAGGATGGTGCCTGGTCGAAAGTAATGGCCTTGATCAGGCCACTTGCGGAGCTTAGGGATTCTTGGCTCTACCACGAAGACTTCCCGAGCGCTCATTCTTCCTCAGTTCTTGGGGTCATGTCGCTTGTCCTTCCTCCAAAGATCATGAAGCGGTTGTCGATCTTTGGGAACTTTTCCGTCATCCTCGGCACCAACCTCGGGTTCCTTCTTCTCCTCCTCTTCTTGAGGGATGTCCCCAGAGCTTGTTGAAGTACTTTTCTGAGTCTTGCATTCCTTGAGGGTGTGTTGACAGGAAATTTATGGTTAGGGCATGGCTTCTTGAGCATGTCATCAAACATCCCGGGAGCCCAGGCCCCTTTCGGTCCAATCGGCAGCTGACGGGTCCTCTTCGGCATCGTCGGGTCGAGGCCCTTGCCCCTCTACCCTTGTTCTTCTTCTTCTTTTTGGGCCCGGCGGGTTGGAGCCCTTGGCCTCATCCTCCTTTCGCTTCCCCTTGTTGGAGCCTTGATGAAGAGGGCCCCGACGGCCTCCCTACCGAGCCAACTTGGTGGCGATGTCCATCGGCTCGTTGGCACCGATCGGGGTCGGTGTCATAGTTGCGACGAGTTCCTGACACGTGGTGCGGCGAGGAAGGGCCCCAATGACGTCGAGGAATCCGTCACATTAGGGAGTTCGCTCCATTTGTTTGGAGTCGGATGTACGTGCGCAGGATTCACTAGACTTCGCCGCAGCAGCCCGAGGGGTCCCGGGGGTTCCCGGGCGCGGGTAGGTGCCACGAAAGTTTACCCTGAATACTCTCACCGTGTCTTCCCGGTTGCGATTTGATTCGGCGCGGGTGCTCAAGCCATGCACGTCTTGACTTTTAGACGAGCAAAGAGGGGTTGCGAGATGATGACCTTGTCGTCATGGGCGCTCGCAAACGGGCATGCCAACCGAGCAATCGTCTAGCCATACCTCGGGAGCGCGTCTGGCGGTCATTTCGATGGTTGGGGCGGCGCGGCGGGAGTGGGAGCCCCACGATTTCCACGGTGAGACGCACACGTGCGGAAGTCGGTGACCTACGGCAAGTCTGGCGTCTCGTGATGCGATTTCCTCCTTTTTGGGTCGGGGGCTCGGCGGTCTCATCTCGTCGGCCGGCCGGACGATTTTCCTCGGGCGTTCGTGAGCGTCCGTTCTTGCGGTATCGATCGAGCGTTCCACGGCGGGACGCCTGGTGCCGGCTTTGTCGGAGTTCGGCGAGCTGCCGCCGTGTCGGCTCCTCTTGTCGTCTTGATGAGGTTGCACGTCCGGGGCCCAGAGGCTCGGCTGTTGGATAGCCGCCTTGTCGAGGAGTTTCGAGTCTGTCTCGACCCTCTCCCTCGGTGGTGATGGCTCGGGCATTTCATGAACGAGCATCGCGGCCCGGGGCGTTGAGACGCGTAGCGTTGAAAGGGCTGGCCCTCGGGCGGAGCGGTGCGTTCGATCTTGGCCCGCTCGGGCGCGGGGTGTACGCCGTTTCGATCCCCGTCGGGCCCGCTGTAGGATGGTGCCGAACTTAACCGTCCGCGAAGCCTCCTCTTGGAGCCGCGCTTTTGAGAAGGTCCTTGGGTTATGTACCTTGTGCGTCCAGGGCGACAACCGGTCGGACTGGTATTGAGCATTTCTTGGTCTTGGGGAGGTACTTCGCTGGCCCGGCCTATCTACTTCGCCGTCATGGTCGCTACTCTGCAACATCCAGAGACATGTCCATCCATGACTTCCATGTTATAGGATCCCCGGAAAGGGATCGTAATAATCATCATCAACATCATAGTCATGGTAACCAAAGGTACATATAGCGTTGGAGCGTAACCCTAGGGCGCGTGTTCGTCGTGGATCTCCGGAAGTAGCGCCGTCGTCCGGGATTGGGAGGCTCCACGGTCCCACGGCAAATGGTTACTACCGTCCCAATCTAGGCTGGCTCCCACAGGGTAAATGCCGCGTCTTGCCGCCGGGATCTGATGCGCCCGCCTCGTCCTCCCTTGGTGCGGGCCTTGCGGCCTCTGGTTGCGGGCTGCGGACGCCGACGCCTTGATCGCCCTTGCCCGAGATCGTGGGCTTGGTGGCCTCTGATTGCCGTCGTCCGTGACAGCGGCGGCCTCGCCGCTTGTGTCGCTGGGCTTAATGGCCTCTTGGTCATCGCCGTCGGACGCCGGTGCGACAAGCGCCGGAAGAGGTCGAAGATGCGGCTTGCGCCTAAGCGCCACGGCGGGACACTTCATCTTCTTCATCACGGCGCCATGGTGGCGGTGCGCCTCTCGAGAGAGGAACGAGGTCATTCGCCGACTCGGTCGGGAGGAGGATCATCTTGTAGTCGCGCCGAGCGCCCACGAACTCGTGCTGCCAACTGCAGCGGCGTCCCTTGGCGGAGCTCGTGCTTCGTGAACAAATCGAAACGATGGAGAAACCGCCATCTAGGTCAATCGGGATGCGGTTTACGCACGCGCTCCCCTACCCGGGCGCCGCCAACTGGCCGGTGTTTTGAGAACCGGGTGTCTCAGGGACTCCAATAAATTTATAGGTGTGCGCTCCCCGAGATGGCGTGCGCGAGATGAACACGAAGGGTTTATCCCGTTCGAGCCATGGGGCCCTACGCCCAAATGTGTGGCGGTTTGTATTATCTCGCGCCAATGTGCACTTCAACCGAAGCGTTTATAAAGCGTAATGTGGGGTGAAGTAGGCCTTCAACCCCCTGGATTGTCGTGTCTAAGTGTGAAAGCCCTTGAAAGAGTCGATCCTCGATAACGAGCCATTACTCCTCCTTTTATAGTGGAAAGGAAAGTAATGGTGTACAATAGTAATGATGTACAATACGTGTCGAATACTAGTGCCAAGGTATCTCTTCGTCCGGACCCTCGCACCGCATGCCCGAGGCTAGGGCTCGGACGACCCAGGTTGAGTGTGGGGTTGTGGACGCGTGTCCTCGAGCCTTCGATAGACGTGTCCATCACCCTCGGAGCGCACTGGCAGGACCCGAGGGGAGTCCCTTGTGTTTTTGTTTAGGGCGGCTTCTGCGGAATGCATCGTAGCGGCGTGTCAAGACCAGGGAGCCGTCGGATCACGTGTAAGAAGGCGTAGCGTTGGAAGAGTGAACGGTAATGGCGTCGTTCCGTGCCGGTGGCGTGTTAAGTAACGCCACTACGTCCCATCAACGGTATCTGCAGCGTAGCAGGCGGGTGAATCGTCGAGCAATTGATTGCCCATCCTTTGTGACACAATGAGCGATAGCATTAAATCACGGCTGCTCCCCACTCTCGGCCGGAGTCTCAAGGTGCCCCGGGGCCTCCTGCCCTCGGGCGAGGCGGGAGGTCGTGCGCCGGGACCTCACCCCCCTCGGGCGGGGCGGAGATGGTGCTCCTGGGCCTCCCCTCGGGCGAAGTGGTGGTTGTGATGTTTGTAGGGTCGTTGGTCGGACCCCTCGGATGAAGATTTAGAGTGGGGTGTGTGGTGACTGATGTCATTAAGCTTGGTATGGTTGTTGTCTTTGGTTCTTCTCCACACTCTTGATGACTCCAACAAAGACCCGTGATGGGCTACTTTGTGCTTCCCACAGGCATTTGTAGGCGCTCTGTGGGTATCAAGCTCATATGCGAGCAGGTGCTTTTGAGCCTTTTTGGCCGAGTGTTTGTAGATGGGTCATCATGGGCCATGTTGTGGGCCGAAAGGTGACATGTTAGTCAATTCCTTCAAGCTTGTAGATCGGTAGCCACCGTTAAGCCTCCTCTTGTCGCCAAGCCCATGGCACGTGGCGTGTTTGGGGGTATTCGGTCCATTTGTGGCCTTGGGCCCGATTTTCTTTTTTAAAGATGGGCGTTACATCTCCTGCTAGCGGGGAATGTTCGTGGGCCTATTATTTTAGCCCCCCTCGACACTAATACGTAACAAAATGAGTCACCTTCGACCTACCGCTCTACTCACCATTCGTCAAACAGACACCACGGCCAAGCACCCTTCTTCTAAGGCAGCAGATGCTCCCTCCCCCTAACCTAAATTGGAGCATAGGAGACGATGGCGTGTGCAGTGTTGGGGCTGAAGAAGACAAGGCATGGACGAGTGTGGATTCTGCCCTACAACAGCGCTTAGCGTCTGATTAAGGCCCTGTTTGGGGGCACCAACTAAAATTTAGCTTGCTAATTAGCAGCTAGAAGACATCCCAACCATTGAAAACCAACTAGCCCCATTATCTATTATAACATAGCTAATCCTATTAGCTAGCTAAAATTTAGCTAGGGGGCATCCAGACAGGGCCTAAGTGGTTTTGGGAAGGAAGGCTATCGTTGAATTACTTACTACAGTCATTCATAAACTAATTCATAAACTAAAGTAATATATCTGGTATTCAAAATTATGCTCCAGTTCCAGTCACATGTGTTCGGGCTCGACACTTTTGTTGCTGGTTCACAAGGTAGCTGTAGCTGCCGGCCGTGCAAGGAGCCGTGACATGTGACGTACTACTCACGAGTGACTGAGGCACGACGACTGTCGAGTGGTAGCCGCTCCTACACGGAATGGCAAGATTTCCCATGATGCCTAGGTCCCGGTTTTGGGAAGGAGGACCGGCCGGGGTCCAGACGCGCCATGGACAGGCCAGCGGCGAGTCCGGCGAGCCGGGGCAGCCACGTTTAGTTGGCAGAAATTTCTAACTTCTTTCCCACCTTCTTCCATCACATCACATTAAATACACCAAAAAGATATGTTTAGAAGTATTAAATGTAGATAAAAAAAATAGCCTAATTACATAGTTTTAGATGTATATCATGGCATCTATCCATTCTTTTTTCAGTTACCATCTACGATAGGATAATATTTACCACTAACAAAACGAAACGTCTTCACAAGATCCCAGTGACATTCCGTCTTCAAAATTCTGCCAACTAAACGAGGCTGGTCCCGGTGGTTGGACGCAATCTTCAGTACTTGGCTCAAGATGCTGTAGTACAGTGCCCATGTCCGAAATTCTGAATCGAGAGATGTTCATCACCATCCATATCTATCGTGCAGATACGTGTCGGTGCCAAGGCATCACCTTCATTCATTGCTGCATGCCAAATACTGTCTCCTCCTAGCCCCCTAGGCCTTCCCCGCCCTACAACAAGATACAGCATCGACGCGTCGTCCTCATGTCCGGCGTCCAGCTCGGCCAGAAAGGCTCACACAAGATACAGCATCGTTACAGATATGACATATGGACTACGCAAAGCTGAAACTGAACCCGCACACAAGAACAGCTACTACAGACCGCACCAAGGGCAACTTAAACAAGGCTCTGATCATACCGATTTTTGCTCCCCTACAGATTGCGAAGAGTCGACTGCACACTTGGGCAATCATTTCTTGCCATAGAAAAGAAATGGCAGCATCAGTGCCAATAATTGCGTGTAGCGAATGACAAGGAAACTGCACTCAATGCAACATCAGTCCCATTCGAGCTTCTGAAAGGACAGGAACAGCAAATCTTTCATCTTATTTTGCATGTGGGTGTATTGTTCACCTCAAGCTGGCAGACAAGACAAGACTGTCGGCATGGGTAACATGCTGCAAGCAGATGCCTCAGAAACCACATAGCTCTACCTCTCCTTGTCTTCCTCACACTACGCATTAACAGGGGACTTCAGCGGTCAGGCGCTCTTGAGAAACTGAGCATGGTGCGCAATGTGATCGTCCATGAACGTAGCGATGAAATAGTAGGAATGGTCATATCCAGGTCGCATGTGCAAGATCAGAGGAGCCCCTACAGCCTTGCACGCCTCCTCGAAGTTCTGAGGTAGCAACTGCTGCTCGGCCAGGAACTTATCAGCATCCCCCTAAACAAAGATAAGAGCATAGTGGATAAGAACTCCCACAGAAATAACCTTTTTTACCGCAACTCAGACAAACAAAAAAAAAACAGTAGCGGCCTCAGGACTCATCAGACATTTAATTTTCTCCAAACAGTGTCACACTGTGGGTGATGTATGATAGTTATAAGCTCTAAAATCTATCGGAAACAGTTGACAAGCCTGACCACACTCTACTCTTTAGAGGCCTAGGCGACTAGACTTCTAACCGGTTCAATCAAAACATGACATTATAAATCAAATCAATCTATTCAGGTGGTAGGGATCTATGCTACTGTTAAACGACCCTGATAGGCTCTGAATATTGCTCATATGTGGAGTCCTACAAATGTTACGTGAATAAGTAGAGGTCTCATCTTTTGATGAGCTAATCCAACCCATAGTAGAAGATCATCAAAATGGCTGTACTCAATCACGTGTAACAGTGTAACAAAGAAAACGTGAACAGCACAATTGAAAAAAATTGTTCTAAGGTTCCCATTTGCCATCCCACCTACCTATTATCCAAGATGGCAACTCAATAATGTTGACACACACATCTGAGTAAAGCTACTTGAGTCAGATTCATTGGTACCTCAAAAAAATCCAGCTATAATGTTAAGTAGATTTTCAGATGTATCCTGGATTTGTTCTGATACAGGCTGGGTGGTCTGGGTGAGATTTCATTTTCAAGAATGAGAGAGATCAATTGTAAGCACTAAATGACTAGTCAACCTTATTTTTTTTTAAAAAAAAAGACGTGTGGACAGGCAAGCAGGTGGTTTGGCCACACGGGCATGTGCCACCACACTTGACTTAAAATCATATTTCCTCATTTTCAAACATCTAATAGTTCCTTCCATGCTTTCAAAATATAGGACAACAAAACAAGACATGATAACAGGACATGAGTGAATACATCGCCAACACTGTACCTGGTCAATTAAAATAGGAGTGGAAACATTGCTGATCTTTTTAATCAGGCAGGTTGCGTCATATTCCTAAACAAATCAGGCACTTATAAGTATCCAACATGTCTCAGAGATAAGTGATTTCTAAAGAGGAGAATACCTCCCAATCTGATTTAGTTGAGCCCAGGTAATTTGAGAATGCTTTCTGACCCCACGGGCAGTTTATTGGATTGGCTATTGGAGCAAATGCTGACACTGACTGAAATATAAGATAAACCCAAAATTCAGGGTAAGATTCAATACAAACTATCATGAACGAACTTGAAAAGGTTATCCAGGCTAAATAAATGGCGTGCTAAAAGTACCTTGTATTTATCAGTGTTTTTCAAGTAAATTGTCAGTGCACCATGCCCTCCCATTGAGTGCCCAAAATTGAAGCCTGTGAAGTGTTAAGCTGTTCAAAGTTGTCACTTAAAACTTTTGGAAGTTCCTTCACAACATAGTCATACATGCGCCAATTTTTCCACTTTTCATTTGTATGCTTCAAATAAAACCCAGCACCTAGTAACAAAAATAAAATGTTAACGTATCTGAATGAGTGTGCAGAAATAAAATCATCCAAGCTGCCAGTGTATACCAAATTCAAGTAGTGTTTCTGCAATGTTCCAATAGTAATGCTTTGACAGAATGTAAAGGACCTCCCCTTAGTACTAAAGCACTATTATAACCTACTTACTATAATAAGGGTGCCAATTTCCATCTCTTCCTCAAAACACGTAAAAAGAATCTCATCATGCACAGCTACTGTATCACCATGAGCATACACAGGGCACTACAAACAAACGACAGTTCACACTCATTTTCAAATATGCTAAAACCTACCTAGGTTAACACAGGGTGACCATGGTACAAGATCACAATAATTGACAAAAGGCAAAAAAGAATTGTATACTGTATAGCTAGAACCCTAAAATATTATTCATCAGGGATACAGGAAGTAAGCAGTGTTCCTATCCAGACCACCAGATACATCGAATGGAAATTGGCGTGATTAGTTCGTACAAATTGAATGTTGCTTCTATTGTTACTTTATCGATAGGTTACCAAACTCTGTCCACTGTAATTGAACCCAATTTTTTTCCATGATTTCTATTCTCCTTCTGTCATTTGATAAGTTTTGTTGCGAATGATTCGACAAAAAACGCTGATATATCACTGTTGATAAATAGGTAAAGAAAGATGTATTAATGCACTGTGTTTACATGGATGCGTGGCTGAGGCCTCATATTGCGTATCGGATATGTATCAGATATGAATACACAGGCAATGCATATCTTCGAGCATCTGATTTTTGAATATTGAGTATGTGGGCTGATACATATCTCCCTATTTGATACGACCCAGCCCAGCAAAAGCAATGCTCTCTTACCTCCCTCAGCCCCGATGTCCACCCACCCACACCTCACACCGCCTCCAACAAACACGCTTGGTGATGCCTAGCCCCCGCTCGTCGGCCACCTATATAGCTTTATCCATAGTGTCAAGAGAAATTCCTTAAATCCAAAGCGTGCGAAGATTTGGTCTTTGTGCACTCAAATCTGAGGCATCTGTCAAGAAGAATTGATGCATATAAAACAGGAGAGACAAGGACGTGGCATGTCGGGGGAGATTCTTTTGATTCACTTGGTGGTACTGGCACTCTCGAAGTGGCTGGCCTCTCCTTTTGCTTTGGACGATCTGCGGCTTGAAGTTATGGATGAGAATGAAACAAACGGGGAAATAGGAACTTGATGCGAGCCTGAGTTGCAAGCCTGAATGCCTTTTTATCAATTTCCTAGATTTGAGACTACTATATCTGAGAATTTGAGAACAGACTTGAGACCTGCTGTGCTGTAATAATATAACTTAAGTAGTTAAGTAGATTGCAACGTTTTATTGTTATTCAGTTTAAATGTGTGTTATTATTTTTTATTTTAAAATAGCAAACGTATCCGAGTATCGGTTTTTTCAGGAAATCGCTGTGTCCATGTATCTGTATCCTTCTGTATGTGTGCTGTATAGCTAATGCATAACTATGGCATCTGGAATAAGCCAATAACTGATAAGCACACCAACCAAAGGAAAATGGCTTTAGGTTATGCACTTAGCAACCATTCTCCTTTGAAGTTAAATAGATTATACAGTATAAGATTTATTTAGCATTTGTTTCAACTGTATTTGTGTTCATGAGATTCGATATTACCATACACAAATCATATATCAAGCGACAATCTAACGTGCCATGGTTCACCATTAACTTTAGTAGAAATTGGACTAGTGAGAGTGTTGCTCGATGCAACAGACTTATACATGTCACACTAGTCACGACAAATCTCATGCATTGCCAAAAAAATGTACCACCATAGTGAGCTAATGCAGACTAGCCTATAAGCTCCTGATGAATTTGTGAAATGACAATTAAGAGAGGCGGATGATGGCATAATGAAATCATCACGGGGTAACTTGTCGAAGTTGGACATTTAGTGAAGTTTTCCAAGTCAGGAGACCATATATTTGTGCAAAATGTAAAAACATAGCAAGATTATCTTAATTAGATCTTCATTCCTTACCAACACCAAAATCATAGCTGTCTGATTCTCCTTCAATATTTAACCCCCTGCATAAGCCAAAGAAAAGAGCAATGAGAAAACAGAACCCATTTACATTTAGAAAATAATAAGCGAGATAAAGTGTATATTCTCAATAACGAAAGGTGAAGACTATTAATAGAAATGAGACCACATTGAGCATACTACAAATCATTTGCAGGAAAAGGAACAGACACTGCAGTAAGCGATCAACAGGACGCTAGTTATATGGTAATTTGGGAAGTAATCGTCACTTTGGTTATGTCACTAAACTCAGATCTAAACTATCAACTATGTTTAGGCTGGGGAAAAGGGGAAAAAATACAATTCCTAAGTGCTCTAGGGATGTCTATGACTCTTTTGCTGATAAGATTGCCTTGCTCATACCAATCCCAAAAAAGGACCCACAGTGGTGGGATTACTTATAACACAAGCCTGTAAGATATCAACACTTCGGGTATCCTTGAGGTCTATAATATACCTGCAGCATTGTATTTATCAGAATCAATTTTTTGGGAATCCAAGTCAATACAAATCCTGACAAGTCATAGAAAGGATATTCTGGTATTAAAACTAATTGAAAGATAACAAAGGACAAACTACCTCACATGAATAAATGGCTCTAAATTCTACCACACAGTTGCTGGTTAGGCCACATAAATGGACCGACCAACGATAGTGAAAAGTCACTAGTACATGGTAGTGCAATGAAGAAATACCAAATACCACTATGAACTTTAGAACCTTGCTTGACAAGTCCCCGATAAAAGTACATATCAGGTTACTCTGTCCTTTTTGGGGAGGTGACACTTTTTAAGTTGAAAATCATTTGGTGAGCATCAAGTCCACTGAGTTAAAAATTGTGCTTACTGACACGGCGATTCTAAATGGGCCTCTCATCAAAACATAAATCTGGTCCTTGCACTTAGAGTACGAACCAGTTGCTCACTGAATCTATCAACAGGAGTGTGATGACACGAGCGATTCTAAATGGGCCTCTCATTGCGCATTGGATTTCGGCAATCAACCAGACTGTGCAGGCAAACATTAGTAGCCAGACCGTCGCTTACTCAAGGGGGGCACAATAAACACTGCCAATAGCCCACTGGTGAGATTACCATTCGCAAAGCACAAGACTGAGTCTCCACAGTTTCGGGAAAAACAAACAGAGAAGGGAATAAACCCTGTTATGCGACAGCGCCACGCTTCGGGACCAGACACATAGATGTGGAGGCATAAACCCTAGAAGCATAACGCTGTCAGTCGGAGGGGGGTTCAAGTTCGGCATACGTGGGGAGGTGTCAGGCGCGACGAGGGCGATGCCGTGGGCGGCGGCGGCCCGCTGGGCGCCAGACTTAATGATGAAATTCTCGTCGGTGCAGGTGAGGCCCGAGAGCCAGTACAGCACCTGCAATGCATCCATACGACACCGCGTCACAATCCACAGCACAGATTAGCACAGAAAGAGAGAGGGAGGGGGAGCGAGGGCGGCGGCGCACTGACGGGTATGTTGGACGCCGGGGACGGGGCATGTAGATGGAGAAGGTCATGGCGCAGCCGAGGGTGGTGCTCTGGTGGCGGAAGCGGAGGTTGAAGCCGTCGAACATCTTGGTGCTGCTCAGTTGCTCCAGCGCCGCCGCCATCGTCGATCCGCGCCGCGCCTTCGGCTTCTCCTTGCGCTCCGATGCGGTGGCGATGATGTGGAGGATGATGGGGGACCGGGGAAGTGTGCTGGAGTGGTGACTGGTGTTGGGCGGAGGGCAGCAAATATCCGAGGCTCGCTGGGCCTTATCAAACCTGATATGGACCGAAAGCACGAAGCCGCGTATATTAGGCGGAAATGGAAAATGTCGTTTTTTTTCATCTGAACTAGCGCGTAAGTTGAAAATTAGTTTCCAGGGCTGTTTCTAAACTACAAAAAATATGTTAAAGTTTCTAAAAATTCTAAGAAAAATCTTAGAGATAGACCGGAACTCGAGAAACCTAAATAAGAATATTCGGATCTCGTGAAGATATATCGATAAGCTTTTCCTAAATTAGATTTAGCTCTAGAAAATCGTGAAATTTCCTAACATGTTAAATGAATTCTAAATTGTTTTAGAAAAACCTTCAAATTCTAAACTGTTCTAGAAACCTTCTAATAAAAATTGAGATGAAACCAACATGAACACAACATACATTAATGTTGGATGCTTTGCACCTATTTGTTTAATGGGGCTTTGGCGTTTCTACCTTTTTTAAATGAAATAGTGATTTTACCCTCGTTTCGAATATGCAATTAGACATCGTTGCATGATTAGAAAAATTTCAATCTTTTATATTTTTCTATTCTTGATAGTTATATCCATTTTGAGAAGATTCTAGAGATATTTTCATGAGATATAGATATTTTATTTGGGTTCTCATGTCCTGGTCTATTTTTAGGATTTTGGATATTTTTTAGAAGCTTAGAGATGCCTTTTTTATGGTTTAAAACCTTATTATTATTTGATGTTAATGGATAGCTTTTAGTTTAAAAAGATGAAAGCACTTTTACAATCACTTCTAACCAAGTCAGCATAATAAGGCCAACACAATGTTCACAAGATGTATAAACGTACACTTAGCGTTGTCTTCAAGGAAATATAGGGTCTGAGACACTGCAAAATAGTGATTTCCACGAAGACGATTTTCTTTGAACCTTCTAGTCACATAGAAAAGGTCAAAAGGAATCCCTTGCACTGATAATGTCATGGCATTTTGATATTAACACTCATGTCAGGACTGATTCTCTCCTTGGCAACCATATTGGCCTGTCAAACATCATCCTCTTTTAGGACTTTGGAGAGTTACACATCTCAATATCTGTCAGCCAACACATGAGGGGGCACTTATGAGTTTCTTGTGTCATTACTTAGTAGTCATTAGTGCTCTCTCGGCTGCGCACAGGATGTGGTTTGCTTGTTCTACTAACAGAGGCCTAGATGCTGAATGTTGCAGAAAACTGAGAAAAGCATGCTCAACTAAAACACAGTTCGACCGCGAAAATCAGACACACCGACACAATACACGATGCCAATTTCTAGTAAGAATCCTTGAGTACTTCATATAATATGCACTTATAGCATTTATTGATTCAGTAATCTCTTGTACACCATGGCAATGAGGAAGCACAAAGAACTGGACAATTAACAATGCCCCATCCCATGCAGCTCGGACCAGTACTGGCTCGGACACAGGGCAGCAAGCACAGCGGAGATATCTGCTCCAAGCTTGATCAAGAATGATCGGGCAGCTTGGTGAGTTCGATCTCATGCAGCGTTCGTTTTATATTCTACTAATTTACAGGACTAACTAGATCATGGTTTTCCAAGGAGAGACGGGCGGTAGAATGCATGGTTTTGTGCCATCTCAATCCTTTCACGAGGATCATTCATCGTTTCATCCCTCAGGGCTTGGAGGATGTCCCTTGCTGGGAGCTCCCTGCACATAAGTCAGGTATTATATCAGAAGGATAAAACGAAAGCAGTTAAATGCACGAGGTCACTTTTCACCCCTCAAGCACCCTGTAAATTTCTCCAGTTATGGTGATACAGAGCACAACCTTTTTATCAGTATTCTGTAAAGCCTCTTCAGGATTGGGCATAGCTCAGCTGGAGCAACCAGCTTGTTTTCTTCCGGGTGTTGCACACTTAAACTGGGTTGACTAAGGAGCTCAAAAAATGCACCAACGGCAGAAACACCCTATCAATAGAATGTCAAATGATCATTGTCGATCACATCGTGTAAAAAGGAAAAGGGATGGCTGTAAATGACAGGGTTATCAAATACTCCAACAGCCTAGAGATCTTCTCAGAATAAAACGAGACAAAATGAGAAAAAAATAAACAGAGTCGTTACATTACCTGAATCATTCCCTTTCCCTTGATACTATCACCCATGTCTGGACTCAACTCTCCCTTGGCAAGCATTTGCCCATACCATGCATTACGACCTTTTAGTAGAGTTACATAAGTGTCAGCCAGCAAAGGACCAGCGAGTTTCTCAGGTTGTTCTGTCAGCAAATGAGTAATGAATATCATCTCTGACGTGCAATGAGCAAAATATACAGATTTGCTAGTTGCGCTCTCATTTGTTAAAGCTGCCACCATTCCTGAAACATGAAGAGAAAGAGAAATATGATAAAATCAGGAACACACAGAAAATGCAGTAAAACAAAGCAGAAGATACTGTCCGAGTTGTGTTCATTGCCGCTGATGACCAATACAACCGTTCATTCAAAGAAAAGAAATTATTGAAAAGTAAGCAGCAAGTATTTAACCCTGTATCCCTATTTCAAGGTTATCCAATTTGATTGCTTCTTTTCTTACAATTCTAAGGAGCCTTCTGATTTTAGTGTACCCCACCCATACTCTATTCAGGCAAAGAGGTCATGGACCTCATGGTGATGGCCCGATGGATGACCATTAAGAGATCAACTAAAATTTAAGCCAAAAAAAAAAACATTTACATGTTTGTTATGTTTTTTTCAACATCAAGGATGACAATTGTACAACAATGTTGACAGCTAAAAAACATGGAAGTTAGTTTTACCAGCGCCAATTGCATAGACGTTCTTCAGGCCACCCATCACCTCATGAGTGACAAGATCACTGTTGTCCCAGACAATGAAATGCGGCTGCCTCAAAAACTTAGCAAGAGGCTTCCTCCACTTGTTGGATCCACAGATTCGAGCATTTGCATATTCTTTGTTATAAATTTCTGAGGCGATGTTTGGTCCTCCAAGATACAGTATATTTTCAGTTGGAACTCCAGCTGCAATGCACTCCTAAAAAATATCAGCCTGTACTGTTGAGCTCAAATATGCAGGTCAAGCATTAAGCAGAGAAAAAAAAATAAAAAATAACCAGATGCATGTCAAGATCAAGGCCATTGAAAATCAGCACCATGGCATGATCATGCCATAAATTTACAACCTTGGTGTGTTTGGCTTCCAGTATACATAAAACACATAATAAACTCATAATGGTAAATAAAGAATTGGAACAGACAGGTAAACACATAAAATCAGAATTCAGTGCAGTCTCCAAATGGAGGGGGAAATTTGATAGTACTAATTATGGATCGAATGAGTTGTTGGTGAACGCATATCCACAAGCAACTAATGGCATTGATCATGCAAATTACTGTATCTGATTATGGTATAGCAGACAAGCAATAAATGGGCTAATGCTGTTTCATATAAATGAATAATATGGTAGATAAGGTTCGTTTGTCATGGTGAATAATATGGCAGTACTGAAATTATTAGCATAGACTACAGACATCAGGTTCGTTTGCCAGAGATTTGCAGTACACAAATAATCTTTACACATAATAGCGTTTTGTACACTGATAAAGAATTCTGCTATTTAATCACTACACTAGCAAACAGCCAAGTACTACAAACACTTTTAATCAAGCAGATTATGGTGCATGTCACAAATCATAATCTATTTTCAGCAACTAAAAAGACCATTCAGGAAACTTGGTGATTGAATCCTTCAGTTTAAATTTAAAATAGAAATAGGAAGGCAGGGACAGGACAGAGACAAGAGAGATTCTTACTTGCAGAGCTAATCATTTGAGTAGGTGTAATGATACGAGGTATTGGATCCAAGGAGGCTTCTATTCCCTTGGCGAGGGAAATGATGACCGGGACAGTGATCCTCTCCTTCCAATACTTGCTGATCTCATCAAACACCTCCCTGGTCTCGGTGGACGGCACTCCATTGACGACGATGTCGGCATCCCAGACGGCCTCCTGCAGGTTGGTGACGACCTTGAGGGGCAGAGCGGCGTCTCGACCATGTTGAGACAGAAGCCATCCTTGAGTATCTCGTCGGCATACAGCGTGCGGTCACCGAGGCGCGCCTCGACGTACTTGAGGTAGGCGCAGCGGCGGATGAGGCGCCTGAGCACGTCCTCCCTGGAGTTGATCACCTCGAACAGGTGTTCGGCGGTGGAGCGGTCCACCGTCCGCCCCGGGCGGCGCCAGATCCTTATCTGCACCTTGTCCCGGAAATGGCCGTAGGCGTCCTGCAGGAGCGCGGCGAAGACGCTGCCCCACGCGCCGGCGCCGACGCTGACGATCTTGAGCAGGTCCCCTCCGACTTGCCCAGCAGCCGGCGCAGCTCGTCCAGCCGCTCCTCCGTGGCCGTGCCATTGCCACCGTGGGCCGATCCATTGACGTGCACGCTCCCAACCATCTCCCGAGCTCAGCTCAGCTCACGCGCGCGCTCTGCCAGGTAATTAATCGAGCACCTTGAGCGCGAGGTATAATTCCCACCCTCCCAGAGCCCGATTCTTGCATTACCCAACGACCCCGCCGCGCACGAGATCGCTCCGACCGACGCTCACCAACCGCGGACCTAACGCAACGCCCTCCGATGCTCCGCTCAGAAAAACTCCGAGAGCTGGTCATCCACCGCCACCTACAAACCACAGAAACGGCGAGCGAGCACAGAATCAAGCACGGCACGGCACCGATGCGTACGTACGTAGCAGGGTCGCACTCGCAGGGATATGGATAAGCTAATTAAGTAAGGAGATGAACCGCAGCAATAACGCATGCAATTCAGCGGCTGCCTTTATGTCGCCACCCACCTCCAGATCAAGGATCCCGGGGGCGGAGCTGGCCGGCAGCCGGCATTGGGGTGAGGAGGAGGGGTGCGGGGTGGGTGGCGGATGGGGATGGATTGCACGCAACGGCCCGGCCGGCGCTGGATTGGAAGCAAGCGCCCGATCGCCTTGGATAAGTAGACAGATGGGGGCGTGCCGGCCCGGAGGTGGGTGGAGGCATTGATGGGCATGGATGGCGCCAACCATGCAGATGCAGTGCTCGCCATTAATGAGCAAGCGATCGAGCGATGGCCGGGAATGGAGACGTGGAGTGGAGTGGGGGAGGAGGAGCAGAGGCAGAGGGGAGGGAAAGGACAAGCCTCTGCTTCAGTGCACAGTGCTTCGCTCGCTGCTTCCCGAGCTGGTTGGTTGTTGATGAAGATGGGTCTGTGAAACCAACTGCTGCGATCGATACCGATGCGCCGGCGACAACGACGGAGATGGGGATATGGAAATGGGCGCAGATGGAGTTCATCGGTGTCTGTCTTCGTTAACACTGGCACAGGGCATGTAGCAGCGGCAAGTAGGTTGTCAGTTGCCTCCATACGATCCTTTCTTGGCTGTCACCTCTCAGCTGAAGAGCGATGTACACATGAGGGCGTCGACGTTGACGCTGCCCAGTCGGAGGTGCACAATATGGTGTGTGTGTGTTGCTGGTGTGGACGCCGGTGATCGCGGGTCATCTGGGGCTGCGTCGTTATTGTCATCATCCGTTGTCACCAGGTTCAACAAGAACAAGCGCTGACACACACTTGGTTGCGAAAAATTGTTGCGGAAACTTTATTACACGAAGCAGTGGCTTTTGAACAAGCAACTTCGGTTTCCACCTATTTTGGTTGATGTTCTACTTTTCAAGTACTTTCTACGAGCTGAACCCTAGTCTCCTACATGTAAATGGTATATCTTCTAAAAAAAATGAAGAGTAAAACATACATGCATTCGTCAAACTTCTCCATTTAGATCCAAAAAAAATTAAACATATCAATAATTATTGGTTTATTTAAAAAACAAATTGGAGGGAAGCTATGCCCTTACTTGGGCTGTTGTGCCTGTTCAAGTAAACTGGGCTTGTGCCTACATAAGGAGGACTAAAAGCCCACAGCATTGCTAAACAAGCTGAGATAGAGGACTCCAACTGGGCTCGCTTTTCTTGGCCCAACAGCCCACGTCTAAATGGAGCCGAAGGGAACCCCCACCCAGAGGAATCCGGCGCAGCCGACCCGGATCCGATGTCGCTGGTGTCGCTGGTCGACTACGACACCTCCTCCGGCGAGGAAGACGCCGGCGAGTCTTCCGACGCCACGGCGCCACAGCCTGCCCCCACCCGTCCGCGGGCAAGGCCTCCGTCTTCTTCTACGGCGGTGGGCAGAGCTCCTCGTCCTACGCCGCCGCCGGCGGCGGTCGACTACGACACCTCCTCCGGCGAGGAAGACGCCGGCGATTCTTCCGCCGCCACGGCGCCACAGCCTGCCCCCACCCGTCCGCGGGCAAGGCCTCCGTCTTCTTCTACGGCGGTGGGCAGAGCTCCTCGTCCTAAGCCGCCGCCGCCGCCGCTGCCGCCGGCGGCGGCAGCTAGCCAGTAAGGTTCTCTCCTCTCTGTCTTCTCTCTCTAGGGTTTCGCATGTAGAAATGGGTGTTGTTTGTTAGGTGACCAGCTGACGAGGTCGGCTGATTGGGTGTGCTGTACTGAAAGCTAAAGCTACTGTGGCTATCGAATTGCTGTACTAGCAAACCCCGATTGTTCCGTTTTTCCCACATACTTAGCTCACAGAGTCACAGTAGCACGACATCTCTGGTAACGAAGGTTCAGTTCTGAACGATTTTTGGCATGCATGCGTTTTGCAATGTGCTCCTTTATATATTCAGTTCACAAGCTTAGCAACACTCAAGGTAGAAAGATTAAATAAATCCAACTAAACACTGTATCTAAAATGGTAAGGTTGGCCCAGGGACATCTCATTGACCACAATGGTATTCCCTATGTTGCAATGTTTGGAACGGTTAAAGATGGATTATGAATGTAACCGACCTCATGTCGAATGTGAACAAGTCAGTCACATATAAATTCTGGAATGATAATGCATTTGTTCACTACTGCTTCTACATTGGGTTATTCACAGTCCTTCCTCTTAATGCTCACCATGTACTACAATTAGATGATGATTATGTTATTCTACTTTAGCATGCCAGTATAAATCAATCTAAAAATATTAGTTTTTTTTAAATAATATTTTTAATTTAATGAATAATTGAAAATGTAGTATCTGGATTGCAATGATTGCAAATACAGTATACTATTGGCGCTAGACAGCCGATAGGGCCCCCTATCGGCAGCTTAGAAGGAACCTATTGGCGGTCCAGTTGGCAACTGGCCCCGACCAGGCCAAACAGCACAGCACAGCCTAGTGTACCCTTGTCGGGTCGTTAGGCCTGTTGGCTGTCGGGTTGCCAATAGGACCTTGTAGGCTATCGGTTGGCCTGCAGGCCTATTGACCCGACAAGCGTCCCTTCTGCCTTACGTGTGGTGGAGTGCATCTGAGGAAAAATTGTGCTTACCCAACACATAGGCTTTCAGATGGAACATATGAGCAGTGTATTCCTAAACGCAACTCTAGGGTTTGAACTAGGGCTTCTAATATTTTATTACTTTCAGTGCACGTTGTAATATTTTAGATTGGGACTGCCATGTATAATTTTTATATATTATTCTATGTTGGGACCTTGTATTGTGTAATATTTAAGTTTCGACTATTATGCCTTTTGAATCTACTTGTTAATATGTATTTGTTTTTGTATGTAGGATGACCGGCATGGAGCTTATCGACCCTATGGTTGACCTGAGGCACCGCTCACTCTCGCTAGACGGACAACTTCCGTCAGCCCCCACGTCTTCGTACCCACGATGAGTTGTGGTTACTTGACCACCGTTGGGTTCCACGGTTTGTTTATTTCGCACCTTATACGTTTGAGCCGTACTTATTACAATTATTTACTAATTTATAAGTTTTTTTCCCAATTACAGTTTACGTGCTGCTGGTCTTCTTCCGTTTGCACGCCTGCTTGAGAGGCACAGGCATAGGAGTGCGCGTTTTCCAGTGGACCGTGCACTCCTGTCTGCTTGGGTGGACCGTTGGAGACCGGAGACGCACACGTTCCACCTCCCTGTGGGTGAGGTCACCGTCACTCTGCAGGACGTCGCCATGCTTTTCGGCCTCCCTCTCAATGGTATCCCGATCGGCCCATTTGCCGTGCCGACAGATTGGAAGGAACAACTCCTGCACCGTTTCGACGGTGTGTTGGCGGAGGGAGAGCCTGAGCAGTTCGGCTTCCACGACCGCCACGGGCCTTCGAAGGCTTGGTTGTCTCAATTCCGTGCAGAGAAGCTCAAGAAAGAGGACGACGACTTGAGGGTGCTGCGACACTTGGAGGCGTACTTGCTTTGGTTGTTTGGCTGGGTACTCTTCACCAGTTCTCACCACGACACCGTCGACAGGCACTTCATCCACTACGCGTCGCAAATAGCGTACTCACCACTTGAGGCGATTCCCCAGTTCAGTTGGGGTTCTGCAGTGCTTGCAGCTACGTATCGGGCTTTGTGTGACGCTTGCATTCGGAGGACTTCGACAGGTACTTTGGCTGGTTGTCCGTTGCTGCTAATGCTGTGGTCGTTCGAGCGATTCGACATCGGGAGGCCGACCCTGTCTTCGTCACGATCCGTGCGGTGACGAGATGTGCGTTCTCAACCAATTTGGTAAGGCTGACAAGATCGATGCCCCCACGATGGGCACACTCTGGTTGTCTCGTGACGTAAGTATATCATCTTCTATTATTTGTTCATGCATGTTAGCTTTATGCTTCAAATTGAATTTTCATCAAATTTGTTGTTTGCAGCCGAGGTGGGCAACCGCTGGTAAAGGCACGCATACAATTAAATGCGTCGCTGCATTGGACCTGCTGACAGCTGACAGGGTTCGGTGGACCCGTACACAGCACATGACATACAGTCTCGTGCTCCGCGTGGCTTGTCAGAGTTGTGTTACCGTGATGAGGAGCTGTGGCGCACGAGGAAAACGACTGGTTTTCGACATCTTTGTCGAACCATATTGTCCGGAGCGGGTGGCACGTCAGTTTGGGCGTGCACAGGTCTTTCCTCTCCCCCGACTTCAGCTTGACGAATCCCACGGGTAAGTCTTGTTGCATTCACTGTTTGTCTTGATGATTTCGTAGAGTTATTCCTTAATACTAATTGTATTATAGGCATTCAAGAAAAGGTCAAAGTATTGCGTTCGAGCAGTCTTGGGTGGATAGGATGTTGTCTTGGGTGAACGCCTGGTCACAGGCTGCCACCGATGTGCACGACCTTGGTGGGCCGTTCGACGAGGGCACATACCGAGAGTACTTGGCGTTGGTTTCACGGAGCCACACGCGTTCGTTGCTTCCCCGCGCGGTAGAGGTCGCGCCACGTGAGGCCGAGATCACCGACACGTTCGCGATGGAGCCACCAGCTGCTTTTCATGTGCTGGTAAGCAATTTTTTTTATTAACTGTGTTGTTGTATCCTTACTTTGCAAATGAAGCATAACAATACATGATACACTACATGAATGGCTTTCAGACAGATATCTGCAGTGATGTGGCCAACGAGCTACTTATGTATGCCCAGCGTTTCGAGCAGAACCCCCAAACGGTCAATAGGAATGAGTTGGTTGTCACCCTTCGACGACTGGGGCAACGTTGCTTGGCAGGAGTTCGCCGGGCATCATTCCGCCACACCACAAACTACTTGTTAGTTTCCTAAATGCACAACACATTATTACCGGTACCACAACCATTACTTTATATGTTTGATAGGTATTGTTTAGTTTCTGAACTTCTTGTTTTTGTTGTTTTGGTCCAGGAGTGTAGCACCGATTAATTCGAGTAATGCCTCACTGCCCACACCATCATTAGACCTCCCAGATGTTGCTCCCCTTGCAGATGCATCAAGGAAGAGAGAATCAAATGGGTCTGCTCGTCATGGTTCACGCAGTAAAATTCCAAGGATGCGATCACAACCCCGAGGCATAAGCAGTGCCGCAGGGAACACTCTAATTCCACCACAGCTTAGTGAAAGGTCAGTTTTCTTCTTTTCATGTCTCTTTCGATGTCATATCATAGGTGACCACCATATTCTCTCACACCCTCAGCTAACCAATTGAATGATGTTCGCGCGCAACTGTTCACATTATGTATTTTGTGCCCCTGAGTAATGTCTGTCTTTTGGTTATTGCTTCACAGGAGCAATGTTGTTACTGAAGATATGAGCAGACTCTATGTGGCTAAACGAAAAGAGTAGCGCGTCTTAACACTTTCTTAACCAGAACCTCTATTTGGACTTCATAGACACGTGTACTGGCTCACAGTTCCATGGATGCGCTGGCATTATCCAAGGATGTTGCTGAATCCAAAAGAACTGAACCAAGGATGCTAACGGTAACAGTTCCGCAACCTAGACATTCACTTAGATGTTAGAACATTTCTGTTTTGCTCACTTTCGTTTCCGTGTCCAACGATGCTACATGCTTGATGTTGGATCCATGTAAACCCTTTAAATCTGTTATGGCAGCTAGATGCTACTGCTCTGTTTAGGAGTTTGGACTAGATGCAACTCCATTTATCTTTTGATCGGTGATGACAATCATGTATTCCGCCCCTGGTTTAACTGTGTTCAGGCAGCTTTTACGTTAACTATGTAATCGTCTCTTAAGATTCTGCTAGTGAATTGTAGCAAGCAAAACCACTACCCAAAACTGCCTGTTGTAAATTGTTAACCTACCGCAAATCATCCTCTCCTGCACCACTGCAGTAATTTATCATGTCCGGGACAGGTAAATTGGGTCAATTTATTTATTTCCGCTCGTCATGTGTAATTTAATTTTCTTGTAGAAAATAAATATTCTCGTTCTTAGCCAAATTTTCCTCCAAATTTGCTTCTTTCCTGGCTTCCCTAGTATGCTTTTGAACTGTCTTCCCTAGTATGCTTCTCCCGTGGGTTTTTGCTTCGTGAGATTTGTGATGAGCGCAAAGAGCGTGAGATTTTTAAGCCGTCACGTCTGTGAAACTAGTAGTTGTGATTAGATCTCTACGAAGATTGGGGCCTAACTGGTATTGGCACTGTTTGCATTATTACTGAATCCTAGGACGATCAAGGTGTCATGTTCTTCAACACCCTTTCAGATTTACCACCAGATGCAATTTGTAGTCTAATCTTTGGTGGTTCGCTGTCAACGGATTTCTGGCAACAACGGATTTTGTATTGCTGTTACATGAGCCACTCTTTTAGTTACAAGTTGTTTGGTTAAAACAATTATGAAAAATGTTCCTCTTTGTATCTACTGAAACCACTATGTAACGAGAGCAGTGGCTGAAAAAGCAATTTCATTTTCCACCAAATTGGTCGATGTTCTAAATTTTGATAGCAGAAGTACTTTCTAGAAGCTGAACCGAACACAGCCCTGGTTTTCCTACACATAATTTTTGGAGTAAAATGTATGGCGGGTCCTCAAACTTTTGGGTCTATCTCATTCAAGTCCTCAAACTATAAAATTACTATCTACGTCCCTAATCTATTGCATGTATGTGCCAAAGGTCCAAACCCTGCCAACCTAGCTCCAACAGGTGACATGGTCGTGCCACGGTGGCATATGGACACGGTGGCCATGCCATCTTTTCCAAAAAAACCCGTACAGGCTTGTGAGCGGGCGACACTGCCACCGTTGGCATCCGTGCGAGCCGCACTGTCGAGGCCACAGCAAGTCCGAGGCGGGTGGAGCAGAGGTGGCCACGGCGGCATGTCCAGCGGCGGTAGAAACCGCTGGCAAGAGCGCCGTTCCCGGCGCGACGGTGAAGGTTCCTCGAACCTCTGCGACACCAAGAGGGAGAGAATCAGGGCGGACCTAGAACGGGCGAAATGGGGGCGATTTAGTGAGTCGGAGAGCAGGGCTGCGCGCGATGCTCGAGCCACGTACGGCAATCGTCGCCGGCGGCCCCAAATCCGCCAATTTGATCCATTACCTTGGTTGGACTTGCAAAAGCTTTGTTCAGGGATGTCACAAGGGAGATCAGGGAGCCATGGCTACGAGGAATTGAAGAATGATGCAGCAAAGTTGGCGAATTTTGATGGGGGCGACGCCGCGGCGGAGGTCCAGGTGCAAGATCACCGCGATGTGCCTAGCATGCCTGTGCTGCCCTTGCAAGTGCTTGCACGTCCTCGCTATGCTTGCAAGTGTGCCGTGTACTCGTTGTGCTTGCACGCACGCGAAGCGACGGCTGTGGCCCGTCCGTGGTCACATGCCCGCGTGCCGCGGCGATGGCTCGCACGCACGCCCGCAACGGCGATGACGGCGACAGCCTACCCACGCTCGCACGCACGACTGCATGGTGGCAGCACGGCCTGCTCGCGTGGCATGGCGGCGGCTCGCACGCACGCTAGAGTTTGGCACCACGTTTGCGGCTAGCCACCATGATCGGCATGGACGCGAGGCAGCCGCTTTTTTTTTTTTCCCTACTGTGACCAACTGCCACCATGGCACTGCCACTTGGGATGCTGGTGCTGACGTGGATGAGTTTGGATCTTTGATGTGCACCAAAGAATAGATTAGGAACCTAGATAAATGTTTTTATAGTTTGAGGACCCGGATGGGAAGCACACAAAAGTTTGAGAATCTAGTGTGCACTTTACTCTAATTTTTGTCTATAAAATAAGAGTAAAATATTTTTTTTTGAGCAAAGAGTAAAATATATGAGCATTTATCAGACTTATCCCGTGTTGTCATCTAGGCCCATTTAGATCCAAAATTAAACATATCAATAATTATTGGTTTATTTTTTTTAAAAAAAAAGTGGAAGGAAGCTTGGACCATACTGGGCTGTTGTGCCTGTTGAAGAAATTGTGCTTCGGCCTACCAAAAGGGCCACGCTAAACAGCTAAGATAAGACTCCAATTGGGCTCTCTTTTATTGGCCCAACAGCCTACAGCCCACGTCTAAATGGAGCCGAAAAAGAGGAGCCAACCCAAAGGAAGCATCATCCAGCGCAGTCGACCCGGACCCGATGTCGCTGGTCGCCTACGACTCCTCCTCCGATGAGGAAGACGCCGGCGAGCCTCCCCGCCACCGCGGCGCCACAGCCTGCCCCCATCAGTCCGCAGCCGAGGCCTGCGTCTCCTTCGACGGCGGTGGGCGCCGCTCCTCGACCTACGCCGTCTCCGCCGGCAACCAGCCAGTAAGCTTCCCCTTTGATGTCTTGTCTCTCTAGGGTTTTGCTTGTAGAGACGGGTGTTCCTTGGTAGGTAACCGGCTGACGGGGTTTGCTGATTGAGTGTGCTGTACTAAAAGCGGAAGCTATGTCGAATCTCTGTAAACCCTGCACCAATAGGAGGCTACAATTCATTTTTTCGATTTCCCATATACTCCGTAGCTCACAGTAGCACGACATCTCTGGTAATGAAGGTTCAATTCGGAAGGATTATTGGCATGTTTGCGTTTTTATGTGCTCTTTAGCCTTTAGGGATGTGATTTATTTATGCAGCTTCAAAACCATGAAGAGAGTTCTACCCAGAATGTCCTTGCCCTCCTCTTTTAAAAACCAGGGAACACACAAGAGATCTCTACTTTTATCTTTTTTTCCCCTGTATAAGCGAATCAATGTATTCTGTTTACAAGCTTAGCAGCATTGGAAGGAACCAGATTTAGTCCAACTAAACAGCGTAACTAAAATGATAAGGTTGGTTCAGGGGCATCTCATTGACCATGATGGTATTCCCGATTTTGCAATGTTTGGAATGCTTATTGATCGTTTATGAATGCAACTGACCTTACGTAGAGTGCATTTTGTTAACTACTCCCTCCATCATCATTTGTAGGGCGTATTTCACAGAGACCAAGGAAGTCTTATGAGTAAATAAATACATGCATGCAAACGCTCCGATGAAAGCACTAGAGCTTTTCATTGGACGCTATATTCAAAATAGTCCTCCGTATTAAGAGGACGAGTAATGGCTGAAGTTTTTGATTGGATGCTGCTTGGACTCCATGAGATGGGTACCACTGCTCCTACAAAAGATCAAAATTGAGAAATCTTTGTACAAGTCGCTCAATATTGCTACTGCATTGGGTTCTGCACAGTCCTTCCTCCTAATTCTCACTATGTACCTCAACTAGATGATGATTATATTGTTCTCTACTTTAGCATGCCAGTATAAATCAGTCTGAGAAATGTTATATAAGATCCAACCAATTTGGCAGTGGTTTCTGTGTGGCGCTAGATTTCTCTTATCATGGTTTGTACAAGTTGCTTGTCATCAGAATGAGGCACTAAGCCACTAATTAATAAATTATTTGCCTATTCTGCTCCCTTTGCATTGGCATATAAAAGGGCGTGCACCAATGCATCTGGGCATCCGCATATAGTTTGTCTAAATTCTAATAAGTGAGTAAGAAAGAGTGAAGAGCATATTTGCCTTGTCCCTAATCTTTTTCCTTTGTTTTGGAAAAAGGAAATAAATGGTACTCCTAACAGCATAAGTTGGATTGTTGGATGCCCTGTGATGCTTTGGTTTATATTGGGTAAAAAGACTAATTGGTATGGTTATTTAAACTTTAAAGCAGATACTTCCCTCCTCATTTAATCTCTTATTGTATTGGGTATGAATGTACTTCATCTGTTATTTTATATTTCATTGCTCCCTCTTCATTTTGGTTCTGGCCTTGTTTTTGTGTCAGCTGTTTTTTTTTTCCAGTTCTGCTGCATGCTGAAGTGTGGATGTATATACTTGATTACTTGTCAGTTTCCTAAATGCACAGTACATTACTACCATTACTCCCGCGGTTCCTGTCCAAGTTTGATATGGTATTGGTGAGTTCTTAACTTCTTGGTTTGTTGTTTTGGTCCAGGAGTGGAGCACCGATTAATTCGAGCAATGTCTCTCTGCCACCCACACCATCATTAGACCTCCCAGATGTTGCAGATCTCTTTGCTCCCTCTTCAGCAGATAGTGCATCAAGGAAGAGAGAATCAAATGGGTCTGCTCTTCATGATTCACGCAGTAAATTTCCTAGGATGCAATCACAACCCCAGGGCATAAGAAGTGCTGCAGGGAACACTCTAATTCCACCACAGCTTCGTGGAAGGTTAATTTCTTTTCCCCTTTTCATGTCTCTTTGGTGTCATGTGGGACCACCTTATTATTGTATATATTCTCACACACACTCAGCTAACAAATGAAATGCTCATATTGATGTCATTGTGAACTGAGGCATTGTGGGCTCACTCGCAGTATGTATTTGCCAATTGTTCACATGATGTATTTTGTATCCCTGACTAATGTGTGTCTTTTGGTTACTGCTTCACAGGAGCAATGTTGTTACTGAAGATATGAGCAAACTCTTTGTGGCTAAACGAAAAGAGTAGCAACTTAACATTTCTGAACCCGAACGCCAATTTGGACTTCTTAGACTTAGACACATGTACTGGCTCCCATAGTCCCATGGGTGCGCTGGCATGATCGAAGGGTATTGCTGAATCCTGAAGAACTGATCGAAGTATGCTAACGGTACCACAACCTGGATTCTTAACCCACAGTGGGTTGTCGGCTGATATCAAAATGCTCTCTTAGAACATTTCTTCTGTGCCCACTCACATTTCATGTTCAACGGTGCTACATGCCTGATGTTGGATGCGTGTAAAGTCTGTAACTCTGTTATGTTATGGCAGCTAGATGCTACTGCTCTGTTTAGGAGTTAGGACTAGATGTACTCCATTCATCTTTTTGATCAGTGATGGCAATCATGTATTCCGCCCCTGGTTCAGACAGCTTATCTACTGCGATTATTATATATTTTAATACTCAAGGGAACTACGTAATTGTCTCCTAAGATGCTGCTAATGAATGAAATTGTTTCTTTTAACAAAGTTTTCACATAAGCTAATTCCACGCCTGTTGTAAATTGCTAATCTCCCGCAACCATCCTTCCCTTCGCCATTGCCGTTGGACCAGGTAAATTTGGTCAAAGTCTATTTTATTTATTTCCGCTAGATTTTTCTCGAAAAATAAAGTTCGCGCTCTCGGCCAAATTTTCACTCCAATTTTTCCTCCAAATTTGCTTCCTTCCTTCAGAAGGAGGCGCGGTTTTGGCTTCCCTAGTACGCTTCTCCCGCGGCGTTTTGCTTCGGAAGGAACAGGCACTCCCTCTTCAGCGCACTCATATCATCTCTCCTCCGCTGCCCCCACTCCCCCCCATCCGCCATCGCATCTGCACCCCACCGAACCTCGAATCGGAGGCTTTCTTGCTCGCTTCGATCAATGACGGACTAGTGCCGAGGCGAAGACGCGAGACCCTGCGAGATTTCTGGCCGTACTCCTCAAACGGAGGTATAATCCCTCCGTTTTCCCCAATATTTTCGCGGCATTTTTTTTATTTGTTCGTGAATGATCATGTTCTCCGCGCCGCTGAATCGTTCGTTTCTCGCCGCGGACGAGGGGGATTTTGGTCGAACCTCTGATCGCCGATTGTTCCACACGGCCTCCATTAACATCGCCTGCGGAGTGCGGGGGATTCTCTCCTATCCTATCCACTGTACTCCTAAACCTCAAGCTAAACCCCTTCCGCGTTTAGGCGGAGGGGGATTTTGCCGATTGCTTCGTGATGAGCGCAATGAGCGTGAGATTTTTTTTAATAGGCCGACACGTCTGTGAAACTAGTCGTTGTGATTAGATTTCAACTAAGATTGTGCTGCCTAATTGGTATTGACACTGTTTGCGTTATTACTGAATCCTAGGACGATCAAGGTGTCATGTTCTTCAATGCCCTTTCAGATTTACCACTAGATGCTATTTTGTAGTCTAATCTGTGTGGTTCGCTGTCAAATCTTGGTTTCTGGCAACAACGGATTGCAGTATTGCTGTTACATGGTGTACTAGTGCAGGCAAAGCCCTTTAGCCATCTGGGTTCCTTTTTTTTTTTTCCAGAAACTACAAAAATATGGATGCACATAATTTCGGTGAACATAGTCTGCTCTTAATCTCAACATTTAACTCCTTGCTACTGGCTACCACATGTAGTTTTCAAGCTTGCACGACTTATCTTGAAACTCTGCTTGCTGTTGGTTGTGCTGCCTACACTAAGACAGGGCAACATGTGCCATTTATCTTTCTTGTAGTCATACATTTTTTCTCTGTGCACATGTGTGTTTGTATATCTGCATTTGAATACTTTAGCTGTTTCAAGTATTCCTTTTACATTTGCTGTTTTGGTGTTTATATATGTGTCATCTTACCATTTGAATTTGAGAATATTTCAGCACTAGTATTAAGTTTAGGTTTTCTTATCAATTCAATAATCACACCGTGATTTGTCTGGTGTTGGTATGCCATTCACAGTTTCAATCTTATAGGTTCTGCTTGCTTATATCTGCCAGCAACCACAGCCTGGGTACAATGAGCACAGCAAGAGTTCAGGGAAGTTTAGATTACCTTAATTCACAAGAGCCTGGTGATGAATCACAGGCTACTGCTATTGATACTGTGGAAAGGCTGCTGGTAGAAGATGACATAGGAACTCCTCAGAAAATGAGTGCTGAGCCAGTGAGTGTAACAAAGTCAGTTTCTACTTTAGGCACAAAAGTAGCCCAGTGCCTGGCCAAAAGGGGTGATTGCGGTAGCCTATTCCAAAACACAGGTATTTTTGACTGGGCTGATGCTTCCAGTAATGATGAATGCACGGCCATTATGATTTCCAGGAAAAAACAAAGGATCCATGCTAATACTCAAGCAAAGAATTTGACCTCCCAGAGATATGGTGGCAGTGGATCAACTACCATACCTGGTTCCTGTACTGGTGGTGACTCAGGCTTAAGTTCTTTTAAGGAGACAGAGCCTGTAGGTTCTACAGATGAGTTATATGATGCATATGATATTGGGCCATGTACTCAGATGGCAGCTGAAGCCATGGAAGCATTGTCCAATGCATCAACTGTCAATCATGTAGTCAGGAGAATGCACATCCTGAAAGCTCTGTTCTTAGAACAAACCTGGGAAAAGAAAGCAAAGCCAATAAGATATGTTCTGAACCACCGATTCAAAAGAGAATTGGTGGAAGTTCAAGGTCTGTGAAAAAGCATCCCAGCAAGCAAAAAGACAAGAAGAGTCCAAAACAGACGGCAGGGAAAGCAAAAGGAAGCATGGACAGTATCAATATACAGGGAGATACAAATCATGAGGTGTCTGAAGGAATCAAGGTATCTGGTGCAAGTGATTCAAATATTGTAGGTTCTGATGCTGTAATCCGCCCTAAACGGAAGAGGACCTACACGTTTATCTCAAGAAGCTTGAAAGTTCAATTCAATAATAAAGCTGGGAGCTCAACTACACTTAGATCCAAAAGCACAGGAGTAGCTAACTCATCAACAATAAATCAAGTTAGCATATCTGGCCCTGATTTAAATCAGGTTGCCAGATTAGAAAAACAATCCACATCTGCACAAGAAGATCATAACTCTAGTTTGACAAGCAAACTGCCACTGAGGGAGCTAAATAGCAAACGCTCCCAATCTGGGACACAAGTATCAAAGAAGCCACTGAAGACAGTGAAGAGAGGACTTGTGAAATCACCAGGTTCCAGAGAACTTGCCAGTCTGTTAAGAAATGAAGCATCTCCAGTTTTGCAGACAAGCAGGGAAAGGAGAAACATGTCCAAAGTCCATGTTCTGTTGAGCCAAAGCATGGATAAGGAAACCATAAAAATGCAAACAAAGGTAGTGGTTCAGTACATTAGTTATACATATTAAAAACGCTATTTGATGGTCTGTTGATGAATCTCATTTTTAAAATTTTCTTGGATGTTGGCAGATATTAATATACTTTGGACTACCAGTGGCGACAATTATTTCAGAAGCTACACACTTTGTTGCTGAAAAGTTTGCCCGTACAAGGAACATGCTTGAAGCAATTGCTATGGGAATACCTGTAGTCACACCATCATGGCTTGAATGCTGTAGTGAAGCAAGGTGCTTCATTGATGAGAAGAAATACATTCTGAGAGACATGAAGAAGGAAAAGGAGCTAGGCTTTAGCATGCCTGTCTCACTTAGCAGAGCCTGCAAAACCATTGCTTCAGGTTTTCCTCTAATTTCTTGTATGAAGAGTCCAATTGAAATGGGGAGAACAAATAGTGACAGAGGGCAGTTGTATTCTCTTTTTATGTCAAAAGAAAACTCAACATTACAGTACGCCTACAGCATTCTTTTGTAATATTTTCACAATGTTTCCTGAGGTTTCAACAATCTGTTTCAGGGTAGAAGAGTATTAATCACACCAAACGCCAAGCCAAGCAAGGAGCTTCTGAAATGTTTAGTAGTTGCAGCTCATGGTCAGGTATGCAACCTGTAATCTACATATCCGTATCAGTCTACCATCTCACTGTCCTTGGTAGTTTAACTAAGTTTTGCATTAATTTATGAACCATGTAGCCATAGGGTGTAAATAGAAAATATCCTATAATGTGCTTTATGTTCTACTACAACTTCATGTGTAATGAATAATTTTGTATGATCTCTATACCTGCTAGAACTCCATTCTTGGTTCCATAATTTTCATTGGCTAATTTGCTCTAATGCTAAATAAATTTTGTCAGCCGCTGGGGAGAATCACAGCCTCGACAATGAAGAACAAAAATTTTGAGGGGGCCTTTGTAATCTCTTGCGAACAAGATCACAGTGTCTGTATGCCATTAATTAAGAGTGGTACATGTTATGAATTTTCTCTCCCAAAGATCTTTTTCTATCGCTTTCTCCATTTCTCACATCTTATCAAAAAATTCTGTACAATTGTTGCAGGTCTGGAAGTTTTTGACTCGGAGCTTCTTCTGAATGGTATTGTCACTCAGAAGCTAGAGTTTGCCAGGTACATGCTTAACAAGCTAGAATCATGCTGTGTCTTGAACATTTTGATATTGATGAAATCTACCATGCTTCCTAACTCTGAAAATGCTATCTTTTGTGTTTCAGGTATCGCCTCTTTCCATGAATTAACCATATGAGCGCGATCTGGATAGGTTTGGTTCTGATACCATGGAAGGCAGACAAAGCACTTCTGTACATATGCATCCTTGTCTTTCTCTGGCTACTCTATGATCCCCTGCACTCTTGCCTGTATTTATCTTTCGACCCTCTGGCCCTTGCCACTACTATTTGCTTTCTACTAGATCTTGGCACACAGGCCATTTGGGAGCTTTGGTATTCTTTTGTTGTATGGCTGTGATCATTTTAGCCTATATTAAAACTAAGTACCTACATGGATTGGACATATCATATATCATTCTGTCAATGAGCCTATTCGGAGTAGTGGTAGACTCAATCCATTGGGTTGGTGTTTTCATGAGGGAGCAACATGTAAGGATTTGAACCCAATGGTTGCAGGACCCGTGTCTGGCCATGAGATCGGCACATGATGTCTCTGATGCTATATCGTACGACTCTGAGCAGTATAATCAAGCACTAAACAATTTTATCTGTTCACCTACTCTAACAAGCTCCAATGGAAGATGTATTTGACATTTCTTGGCACGGAACTGAGTTCCTACATAACCGATAATGTGTTGGCTTACTTAGAGCTAAGTTCAGCTGTGCGATAATCAGCCTCTCTTTACTGAATTGCCACTTAATATAAAGCCTTGCCTCCTGTTACATTCCTTATTTCTTTGTCCAGTTGCAGTATGTAGATGACATTTTTATCCATAACAATATGTACTAATGGTAATGTGAGTTATTATGAGAAAGAGAGCAATGACATCAACTACTGGTTAGAACTGAAAGCGGACTAGGAGGCACTGGGAACAAGCAGTCTTGATAGAGCAGCAGATCAAGAGCATCTGGTGTGCAGCTCTTTGTTTTGCTTCTTGTGTGCTGTTTTCGTCGATGCTTGGCGTTTGTGCCTATCATGTTAATTAAAACTGTCTTGTGTGTGCTCCAACCAGCTCTTTGTTTCTGAACCTATCATGCTGGAGTCTGGGAGAGTTGAATGTTGCAGTTCTAGCATGATTAAAATCTGTAACATTCTACTCTAGAAAAGAAAAGGTGTAACATTCTGTCCATTCAAAGTTGTAGTAGAATCAAAGTCTGGTGGTGTTTAATTTCATGAAGGAGCAGCATGTGAGGATTCAAGTTGGATTGTTACATAATTTGAGTGTTCATGAGACCCAGAGTTTTTGGTACCATATGAGGCAATCAAGCAGCACTGCAGAATTTCTGTCCATCTACTAGACTTCACTTCTTCACTGTGTCATATCGCAAGATATCTTTTACATTGAAAGACATGAGTTGAGACACGTAAATGATTCAGATCTCGTACTAGAGGATATGAATATGATAATGCGTGGTATCAAATTAATGGATCATCTGTACACTGGTCTACCTCCTTCGCTGAAGTGGGGGTCTTATATATATGTGGGCACATAGCTCTTCTCTGGTTCTATCTCCAATCTCCATATACACTGCCCATACGTTCGGCAGTTGGCAATCTTCCCCTCTTAGCTTCTCTGTTTTTATTTTACTCTTTATTTATAGGATACCTTTAAGAATAGGAGGCACCAGGAATCACATCTCCTCTGGGCTCCAGCTTGACACAGAACAAGCTCGCATGATTGGCGCAATTGCAGGGCAACACACTGAAGGCTCAATGCGACTGTTACTGTCATCACCTTAAGCTGCACCGGGCCGTCCCCTAAGCTGCACCGCCGCGGACAATTGCGCAAGCACTGCCTCATTACTGGCGAGCCACCTTGGGCATGCTAGCGTTGGCGTCCGCCACCACCTCCAGCGTCGCACGATGGAGAATATCGGTAGCTCGATCGCTGGCCACCTCCTCTCCAACGCTGGCGCCCACGGATGCGTTCTCCACTACAGTTGCCAGCAGATTTGTGTTGCCAAAGTGACCTGTGTGTTTTGGTAGTAGATGGTTGGTCCCGACGCAAGGAGGTTTTGTGAGCGGCAGCTAGAGGACTCTGGTGGTACTTCTACTATTGAGATAGCTAGCTTGTCGTGGAATCTATAGGATGTGTGTGCTTGTGGTGTAATAATTGTTAGCAGTGGCGCCACCAGTATAGTGAAGTGCAGCGGCCGCCATACCAAGGCCGGCAGCGACCCCCCTCCGGCCCCCGTGTGGTGTGGCCATGGACGCTCGCAGGTCTTTCCGTCATGGCGTCGCACGTCATCTCTTGGCTGGTTTCTATCGAGAACGATTTGCTATTGGGCCTTTAACTTGAAGCATTGGGCCAGCGACCAGCCATCAGCCCATCATCATTGATTAGCTATGTATTGTTTGATGAGGTTAAGATATTAATATATTCTATTTTTAAAAAAATTAGTTCTACACACGCAATTATATGTGATACACGGTACTGTCTCTCACTCATGTACGTACATATCACTATACATTCTGTCAATTAGGTTTCTTGTGATAAAATTAACCTGCACACACGAATTCAAGTTTCCAACTAAGCATGGGTGCTCGTCAGTCCAACTGATCAGTCATTCAAAGGTGCTCTAGGGATAGAATGCGCGTATGTAAGTTTGTTGGGGGTGAGTATACGCATATATATATACACGTCTGAGTTTAACAAAAAGGTGAATACTGTTTAAAGAAATACATGTACAGTGAATATATGTACCCTGTACTATAGGCAAAAGTTGAAGCACATAATAATGCCTATTATTACACGAACCATACATCCCAGCTGCACACTCGTAGCTTATAAAAGGCGCGCATCGACCTACCTCCTATATATATCCTTCCTATAAACAAAACCAAAACCAATAGCATGCAAACAAACTCACATGGAAAGCTCGGAGCAGCCAAACAAGCCTAACTGGATCTGTATGGGCAAACGATCGATAACCTGCGCGCTTGTACAACGCTAGGAAAGGGAGGCGTCAGGACATGTATTATGCGAGACCCCCTCAACCATTGTGCTGATCGAGACACTTGTGGTCGAGAAAGCAGATACGATTGCTGCGGCGACGCCCGGTGTAGCAGCAGCCTGAACTTGTGTGCTTGTAGATCGGAATTCATTTGTGTTATGTTTCTTTCGGATCACACCCGCATGCAGGTTTTTCAGTCATTTATGTCATGTAAACAAACAATATATAGCACTAATCTGTTTTGAAACTCATTGTGTCATGTTATATTAATTCTATGAATGCAATTATGTGTGAGACGGCGCGGTACGTTCTGTTAATTAGGTTCCTTTGTGATGAAATTAACCTGGGCGGTTGCACATATGAATTCAAGTTCAAAAAAAAAAAAAAACACTAAACATGGGGTGCTCGTCTTTGTCGATCTCAGGATAGGCTAGACATTAAAATGTTGATCTGTACTTGCAGATTAGATCTTCAGGATGCCACACATGCACACATAGAGAGATCAGGCGGTTGATGCTAGAAACCATGATCCGATCCCTCACCAAGTTCAAATCTGACCAAGCAAATGACTGTGCTCATCACTATTATTCACACTACGTTACATCCACCAACTACCACTTGTTGAGACTTGACTCCCATCAAAGGAACATTGACGCAGCTGTCAGCATACTATCAGTATACTCCAATTCCAAACAACACCCGCCATCTGTGATCCCAATCTTGAGTTTGTCCTATAGCTGGCTGCTACTATATACTATCCCAGCAGCTCCGTGCATATATATATGGTGTAGAACCTGGACCATATAGTTTCATTCTATGGTCTAAAAAGTGTGTCCATTCCCATACATGCAAGCAGGTTTGGAGAAGAGGCCGCCAGACACACCTGATTGTAAGAGGATGTGCATATTTGCAATCCTATTCATCTCCCATTCAGAAATCCCCACCTTAAACACTTTTTGATTTGTAATAATTTATTTTTAACCCAGACATCTACTCAAAACAATTGTTATTGTAGTAGTTAATTAATGATATGGGGATCATAGGTAGGGGCACGCGGGGTTGGTACCTAGGTGCGCCACCCTGACGGGTCCGATCCGATAGGTGTTCATAGCAGGCAGGGGCCTCCTTTCTCGCTTCAATTTTTTTTAAAAAAAAAAAGGTGAAAAGAGACCATCCATATCCTTAGGCATAACAATACAATCATTTTTTTAATAAAATTGGGCATTTAATTAGGGACCCGGAGGGTGAAAATGCTACAGATCTTAAACCAGTGATATCCTTAATGGACAAGTATTATTGAGGAGTCAAAGTTAAAATTGGTTGACTCATCAGGAGATGAGAATTGCATTCGTTTTAGGACAGAAGAATATAATACAGAATAGCAGAACCGAGCTTAGTGATGGTTGATTGAATCTAAGATACAGAACCATAAAAATGCATTTATTTTGGGACAGATGGAGTATCAATGTGTGATATGATCCATTATTATGGGGGAAAATGCACAATTGCACCCACCAACCCAGCGTGCACAATTGTTCTTGAAAATATTAAATCATTAATTAACTTGTTGGTCTTCAATAAAAGAGGCACTTATATATAATGCCAGCAAGATGTCATTCAAATGCATTTAACGTGCGACAGATGGAGTATGAATGTGTGATATGATCCATTATTGTGGGCCAAATGCGCTACTGCACCCACCAACCCCGCGTGCACAATTGTTCTTGAAAATATTAAATCATTAATGAACCTGCTAGTCTTCAATAAAAGAGACGTCTATATATAATGTCAGCAAGATGTTCACCTTACTAAGACATAGAAACCACACAATGCCCGGCAAGATCGGACATATGTCTAGGGGAAACGTCATCGGTGCCTAATCGAGTGCATGCACTCAGAACAGAGGCACTGAACTGCATGGGTAGGAAGACAAGTAATCTATGCCTGTGCATACAGGCGCCTGATCCGAGGCATGTCCCTCTTAGAAGATCCACCGCCGATTTACGCACCTACACTAGCACTCTCTCGGCTCCACCATCTCCATATAGCTTCGCCTCCGGCGGATCCAACACCCAAGTCAACTCCATTCTTTCCGTGGTGAGGCATGGCTACAATATGCCTCGCGTGTGAAGGACATGGAGAGCTCATTGGACCAGATCTGTATCTAGATTCCAATCTCATCCACATGTAGCGACTAGGGGAGTACGTGTAGCGACTAGGGGAGTACATGCAAAGATAACTGAATTCAACAAAAGTTTTAGATGAACGAGTAGTGATCATAAGTGTTATTATAGCATAAAATAGTACTTTTAGTTTGAATTGCCATTTGATTGCCATATTATTTGGAACTTTCGGTAATCGACAGTTCAGAAAGTCCAATGGGAAGCTCTTGTCTAAACAGGAACTTATGGCTTATATAGCAAAGAAAATAGCCCGAAATACATGGGGATAACGACATAGAGCTTGATCAAACACCCTCAAAATTAGATGAAATTTCACATGTAGTATTGCAAATCTATGTCCATTCTTTGCCCAAAATATCTTCAAAAATATTAAGACTAGAATTTGTAGATCTGAGGAAAAAAAAAAACATAAGCAAAGTGGTACTCGAGAATGCTCTCAAATCGATCATATAGATGTGTTTGTGAGATTGATTCGGGATTTAATTTGAGCAAGGCTCCTCTATCCTAGTCCCTAATGATCGGAACTTTACATAGACAAAGTAAATAGGAACTACTACTACTAATTAAATCAGCACACGTACTTGAGTATCAACGGGAAAAATATTAGCCCACAAAATCAATGGAAAATGGTGGAATTTCGTTCAAATGACCTTCAAATTAGATGAAGTTTCATCCATAGTAATCAAGACTTTCACCTTGGATTTATGAAAACCCATAAGAAAAGAGGAATTTGAGAACCCTTGAAAGATCAAAAAAAGGTGAACTAAAATGTGATCAACAACTATACATTTTGTCCATTAGTTTCATCTTCTGTTGTAAAAAATGTATGTCACATGTATACTCTCTTTGATCAGACAGAGACCAGTTGTATCGGGAATGATACAATGACCTCTTTGAATGCCAAGATACGATCATCAAATCCTCGCCTAATTCAATTCTGATCGAGCAAAAACTAAAACGCACTCACTGGTCACTCCATCCACAACCTGCTGCATACAAATACCCTAGCACGATATATAGCTAGCATTCCAACTCCAAACAATACACATGTTATCATTGAAAGAATCAAAGAAACAATTCCTCCCAAGACCAGCATCAATGGAGCAGTAGACACATGATATGACTATTGAGTCTTTGCTCTCGTCAATGTGTTGAAAGCATTTATTCTTCACTAGCTCATTTAACATATCCTTCTATAAAAAAAGAGGCGCCTACATATATCTCGGCCAACACCAACAAATGTTCATCTTGTGAAGACACACCAACCACAAATGCCATCAAAGAAAAAATCCAGTGCCGAATCGAGAGCATCCACCAAATTTTCACGGTTGCACCATGGAGTGTATGCGTGCACTGGGAATAGGAGGCACCTGGAACTGCATGGGCAGGAAGAATGAACACCACTGTGTCCAGGGTGCAAGCCACTAGTTGTGCATGCAGACACCCGATGCGTGGTATGTCTGTGCCCAGAAGATCCCACACACACCTACGCTAGTGCCTCCACCAGCGTTCGTTGGGCTCCTCCATGTTGCTTGGCTCGAGCGGACCCAACACCCTACAGCTCCGTTGCATTCTTCGACGACAGCGGCACTCCGCACGGTGATAAGCGGCGAGACACGGTGTTGACTACTAAACCGCGCCATGAGTGATTCTATCACCGACTACAGCTGCACTGCATCGAGGGAGCTTCCATCCTCCACTTGTTGGCTGGCTTACCGCCTCTCACGCACAGGGTGGACCAGCTGACCGTGTGGAGGACGAATAAGGCACCGGTTGCGCACTTTGCGCTGCCACCGCCGCAAGAACACAGGCGGCCGAGGAGACACTTGATTTCAATCTGGACATGCTGCAACGTCTCCTGCCAGAGTGGCAACCCAACAGCACAACGAACGCTGAAAATTATCTAAAAATTTGGTACTTCCTGCCACTTTTTTCTTAGTACTTCCTATTTTTCTACCGACTGATCGGAGCGAATGGACGGTTCACATGTTTTCAACTACCCTAAAATATTATTTTAAAAATTTATCTGTAAATATAAATATTGCTTGTCAAGTTCTCCCTTCTCCCTCACTTGTCATTTAATTAAAGCACGTCGTTTATAATTGATTGATTTAGTTAACATATTCATTTCATCTCCTCCATAAAATGCTTACATTTATATATGGCTAGACAGAGTAAATAATCTACAACCATCGTCCACCCAATGTTAAATGGCCCTTGAGGCCAATATCGACACGCCTACCCAGTAGATGCTGCTATCTATATATTGATCTTCTACCCATGGCTCATTCCTCTGCCGCCTATGTAAGATGCACCAACCACAAAACCAACAAGAACAGAGTCCAACGAAAAGGGGCTGGAGCCAAACAGAAAAATACAAAGTTAGACTCGATGCAGCATGCAGTGGGAACAGGAGGCATCCGAACTGCTTGCGTTGGGGTGTTACTAGTGCAGCTACCAGCATGTTTGTTGAGTCTACAAAATGCAAGCTGCTATGGAACAAGCGCAGGCCGTGACATCTGGAGAAGCCTCCGTCTAGTCTGCAAGAACCATTGTTATTGTTACCTCTGTGACCAAGATCTCGAAACCATTGACCATATCATTGCCTCCTACTATTTCTCTAGGCAGACGGGTGGACCAATGCTTCCCAAGTGAGCGGCCTCTCAATCCTTAACTGGTGGGGACAATGGCGACGAAGATAGACGTAGACAAGAGGAAAGGAGCGGACACCCTATTCGCAAAAACTCAAAGTAAACAAGATGGCAAGGCACGCAATTATTTTGAGAAGAAATGAACTAATATAAGCTAGCTGCGACCTACAAAACACCATTAAGCATGGCCAAATATTGCTAAAAAACAAGGCCCTATGTTGGACAAAATTAAAATGCACGTACCACAACAATTTTAAGCCTGGCCAGGAATTCGGACCTTCAACAATGCATTACAAGCATAAATCAACCAACCAGGCCAGCCTGATGAGCAAACGCCAAGAGATAGGATTGTCATTGGCAATTGTTACCGCCTCTTTTTTTGGACGAGATGACTCGGATTGTTATTATAGCCCGGGAAATGTTTGCAAAGATGACTCGGGTTGTTACTATAGCCCGAGATGTTTGCGGGAAATATAATAGGAGCCACTCGTAATTAGGTATACGATTGTTTAGACCGTTGGGGCGACTCGGACGACCCCCAACCCTAGAGTGCCGCCACCGCCACTCCCTCCTCTCCCCTGCCTCGCCGCCGCCGCCGAAGGGAGCCACCGGAGGCCGTGCGGCGACCTAGGATGGCAACGGTGGGGCCTTGCTCTGCCTTTGGACCCCCCACGCCGCCCAAAGGACCGGTGTGGCGAGGCGGCTTCCTACGGGCATGGACTGCTCGCCGGCGGCACGGGGGTGGCCTGCATTATGGCAACGCGGTCATCTCCCTCCCGAGTGACACGAGGGCAACCGCCCGCCCAGTTCGCCGCCCCCAAACCGCTTGCCCCTCCTCAAGATCCTTGGGCGGCCGGCCCGGGCGGTCTAGGCCGCCGCGGGCGGATCCATCCTCCCGCCAGCCGTGGATCTACAAGAGCCCTCGCCGGATGCCCTCTATCCCCCTCCTCGTCGACTTCGGCGGTCTAGGGACTTTGCCTGCTCTCAGTGTCGCTCGGCGGCGCATCCAGCGTCGGTGTGGGCGGATCTGGCTCCCCCATGCTCGGATATGCCGCCTCCCCACCCCACCCCTCCCAAAGATGGAGCTCCATAGACATGCGGCCGGTTCAACCTCCCTCCGCCAGCCGTGTCCCGTGAGCAGGTTGGGATGTTGAGGCTAGGAAAAAGCCCTGACGGCGACGCCTGTGGACGCTTGAAAGGTCCCTTGTGGTTTTTGGTAATTGAGTGACAACATTAGGTGGACTAATAATGTGTGTTTGAGATAATACACAGGAGATTAGTTCACATGTGATGACGCAATGAAGGAGAGCTTTATTGCATATGAGACATGACATGGAGTCATGTGACCGAGGTGGTGAAGATCAAGACAAGGCTTGGCTTGATGGACCGTTGCAAGTGTGAAGGGCAAGTCGAGGCGGTGGAAGCGATGGACCGCGAGGTGGTGAAGCTTAGGCAAGACTTGGCGCCGACGGACCGACGCGAACGTGAAGAGCAAGTGAGGTCAAGATCGATGTACCAATAGGGTCATGTGATGATATGAAATGAATCATATCATTCTTGATCGTGTTGTTGCATTTGTTGCTTCGACACTTGAGGAGGCGGAATGGAAATGCGTAAGGCAAAGGTATATCTTATAGGACATTTTATTTCACCGGTCATAGGTGAGTAGAGAAGGTTATGACCGGATTTTAGGTTTGATAACCGTATTATAAAAAAAGGAAAACTTCAATCGCTTTTACTCACCTAGTGCCACTAATTTGAATTGCAAATTGCATATGCATTTGGGTAAATTAGTGACGTGGCGACTCGACGAGAGACTTCTTGAAATATGCTATCAAATATGGTCTTGAGATTTGACATATTTTGGATGCGATGGCATATTCTTTGGATCAAGGTTTCTTGAGAAATTTGGAGAAGAAATTTGAAAAGAAAAGAAAGAGGAATAGTGGCAGGCCGGCTATTTCATTTCTTTGCACGATCACGTACAAATATGCAAAGTGAGTGCGTGTGCTGCCCTATATATCTTGGATGCATGCACGTGTGATGAGAAGGTCATTAAAGTGGATGGGGCCCATGCAGCTAATGATTGTGAGGGAAACTTGTTTATTTTAACAAAGAAAATGAAGATGGCTTTGCTTGAAGGAGGCAGCTCGTGCGTTGTTTCTGCAGTGGGCCGCCGCTGCAGCTTGCCTGTGCCTGCTGCTCGTGGTGGAGGCCCAGGCGGCCACGCTGCTTGGCCTGCTGGCTCACGCCAAGGAGAGCAAGCTGGTCCGCTCCTTCGACTAGGTGCCGCACTGGAAGTCGTTCATTTTCTATCGAAGAAGCCGCCGCCGCCTGCTATCCAGAGGACCGAGAAAGAGCAAAGAGTGTGCTGCTGCTGCTCTCGGGTGCCCGTTGGTGAGCGCGTGAGCTGGGAGCTCTCGACCGTTGGGAGCCTGCCGTTGGTGGCTGAGGGTGAACCGGCCAGCAGCTAAAAGAGGTGTGCCTCCCTTCCCTGCTCTTTACAGCTCAACACAGTAAGCTTCTCCATTCCAACCTTTAGAGAGCAAGTGCTAGGGGTTTCTTCTCTCCTCTTTCTCTCTCATGATTTTGAGGCAAAATTGATATGAGAGATTGAGTGTCCTTGGTGGGTATGTATGAGAGATTGAAGATCCACCTATTGCCCATTTGATTTCACTTAAGATTAGAGCTAATTTAAAAAGGGGATTGGAAAACCTAGTGTGCATGCATTTGTGATTCATATTTGTGGCACTAGTGGTGATTGTAATTGTGGATTTCTTATTGCTCTTGGTGATTACCATCACCTAGGCGGTTTGGAGCTTGTGATTCGTTGAAGCACGCAAAGAAGATTGTGCGGTGCTCCGGAGAAGAATTTGTGAGAGGTTCGTGCTCACCTCACGGGATCGTGAAGAGCAACATTAGTGGAGCGTGTCATTGAGTTACCTCACTTGTGAGTGTGGGTTCGATCGCGGTGCCTTGAGAGGCTCACTTGAGAGTGGTGTTTTGCGGTGCCTTGCGGGGCGTGCTTTGAGAGGCAAGTGATTGGAGAATCACACCGAAGAACCATCTAGGTGAAACACCGACGGAACCACCCAAGGTGTTGGTCGACACAACGAGGAGTAGGGGGAAGTTGGCAAGCTTCCCGATACCTCGGTAAAAGATCACCGATGTCAACTTGTCTACTCTTCTCGGTGGTTTGCATTCTCCAAATCACAAGCTTTGTATTTACATTCATATATACCTTGTGCTTGTGCTTGTGGAGTAGCTCTTGCAATTACTAGCTTGTGTAGCTTGTTAGTTGCTTTGCTTAGTTTGTGTAGCTAAGTAATTTGAGCCTTTGGGTTAGGCGTGTGTCGCCTTGTCCTTAGTGCATCTAGTGAGCTTAGGATTAGCTTTGTGCTTTTGCTCATTAGAATTGTGTAGGAGCTCACCTTTGTTTGAAGTACTAGTGCATAGGTTTGTGTGACCTTACAATAGAAACGGTTAAGAGCTCAAGCTAGGCTTATCACCTCATTTGCTTTGTGTAGGATCTTTTGTGAGGTGATTTAGAGTCATAGCTAGAGGGGTGAAGTCTTGGCTAAACGAATAGTTTCAATTCCGCATTATATTTGTTTAGCCGGCGCAATTAGTTTTAGAAAAGACTATTCACCCCCCCTCTAGTCCCCATCTCGACCCTACAACGCTGCTCCCTCCTTGGAGGCGTCATCTTTGTTCATCTTCCACCACCTTGCTGGCGCGGACGCTTGCCACTGTGTCCATACGTCTAGGCGGTGCGCGCCTCCCACTGTTGTGGCTCAGCGTGCGGCGGCCGCCCCCTCTTCTCCAAGCACCGCTCCACCTTCTCACGGGGACCTACGGCGGCGCTGTGGCAGCTTGTCGCGGTGCTCCCGGCTTGAGAAACACCGGTTGTGCAGGTTGCACATGGCACCACGGCATCCGTGCCCTCGTGCCCTCGTGTGGCAGCGGCCGGCTCCCCTTCTGCGTGGTGCACCGACCATGTGGGTCGTGGTCTCGCTGCTCCAACATCTTCCCGGGTTGACGCGCGTCATTGTCGGTCTCGCCGTCCCGTGGCGCGATGACCCGATTCTTCCCACGCATGTTGTCTACCCGTGTGCGGTGCATCGCCTCTCATCGTCGCGGTCGAGTCCGTTTGGCTCCGCAATGGGTCATCACGGGCGAGTCCGTACGGCTCCGTGATGTGTGGCGGCGATCGGCACGGTTGATGCGCACCTCCCATCGCCACGGGCGAGATCATATGGCTCCAGCGACATGTAGTTACGGCCGGCGTCGTCGATTGCGCGCCTCCCATCGCCGCGGGCGAGTCCGAACGGCTCCACAACATGTAGCGGTGATCGGGCGTTGGCCGGTGCGTGCCTCCCGTCGTCGTGGGCGAGCTCGGATGGCTCCACGACGCCGGCATCGCCAATGGTGTCAGGTCCGTGCCTCCCGTTGTTGCGGGCGAGTCCGTATGGAGCCGCGATGTGGCGATAGCCGATGGTGTCGGTCGCCCCTCCCTTCATCGCGGTCAAGTCCGCACGACTTCCGTGATGTGTGGCGGCGGCCGGGCATCCCTTCTCCTCCGTCTTGGTGCACGCCTCCCATCGTCGCGGTGAGGCAACCGGCTCACGCGAGGTGTGGTGACGGCCGACATCCTCCTCTTGTCCCGGTGTTGACGCTTGCTGGTGCGCACCTCCCATCGTCGCGGGCGAGTCCGACAATGACTCGGCGAGGTGTGGCGGCCGCCGGCATCCTCCTCCTCCGTCCCGGTGTTGACGCTTGTCGGTGCGTGCCTCCCACCGTCACAGGCGAGTCCGGCAACGGCTCCAGCGAGGTGTGGTGGAGGCTGACAAACCCTCTCTAGTTACCCCGGTGGCGACAATGGTTATGTTTTTCGCGTCATTCACCTCCATGGAGGCATCGTTGAAGAGCTAGTGTGTTTTGGTGTGGTAGTGTCTGCGCACTTTGTCCCTTCTCTTTTCGCCTCCCTGGTGGGCGATGTTGTTTTTTTTAAAACCTTTGTAAATCTGCCATTTTTGGGGGGCTTTTTAAAATATATATTCCGGTGGGAAGCAATCCCCGGTGGAAGTTCAAAAAAAAAATGTTTAGACCATTTTGTGCATACAGGTACCATCGTTGTTACTTGTTGTATGCCGGAGTAAATGCCATAGTTACGAGCCACCTACTTCCACTAGTCAGAAACATGTATTGCCACTTATAAAGGAGAATATCACCCCCGCATGCTTCTATTGAGGTACCCAATTTTTTTTTTTTTTTGATGAATCTTACCCAATTGGACAATCGGTGTGGCTCGTCCTATATTACCACAGCTTCTTGCTACTCTACTTAGTACCAGCGGCGCCCAAATGCAATGGATGCATGCAGCCATGAGTGCTAGGAAAAGGAGGCATCAGGAGCCACATATGTTAGATCACCGAAGATTCCAGTGACTCTGGACTTCTTGACTTGCCATCTCAACTGATATCTGCCTCTAGGCTCTAGCCCATTGAACTGAATCCTCTCAGCTTCGCGGAAAGAAGAAACCTTGGAGATTGAACTGACATGGCGGCATGGGTCAAACTACCTCCAAGTCTCTAACAGAGAAGAAATCTGTAGTGCAAAAGTACTTCCAACAGACAAAAAAGCATCGTCATACCTTAGAAGAGTTCATCAAGAGCATATGGTCACGATGCACAACTGGGACATGCAGGAAGCGCAATATGCCTAGCAGCATCCTAGAGAGGATTAGTCCCCATCTTACAAGTCAAAATTCATGTCGTCCCCAACTGCTACATAGGTTGTTTCACGTCTTATTACTAAGCCTTGAAAAGAAGAAAGAAAGAGAGAAAGAAAAGAGACAACAGCAAAAGCGATATATTACAGCAACGCAAAGAGAACAGAGAAAATTACAGGGCATTGAGCCATAGAGAGATGGACTGGTGAAGACTCGGTTTAATCCTGACAAAGTGATCAGCAACTTCCTTCTTGAAAGCATCTTTCCCTCTAGCAGTACTTGGAGGCTTTCCATTAAAAATATAATCATTCCGCTCGTTCCAAATGCACCAGGCCACAATCATAAAAAATCTCCATGAAAAAGGCTGAGGGAAAGCATGCCTGGCAAGGAAAAGCTTTTGGTGAAGAGACACATCCCCATTCCAAGTAATTCCAAGAGCAAACCATCTGCCAACCGCAGAGGGACATGCAAAGAAGAGATGATCCGAAGTTTCTTCTAAACTCTCCTGGCACAGAGCATAGTTATAGCCCTCCTCAAGAAACTTATTTCTCCTTCTAAGTAAATTTCTGGTGTTAAGACGATCGTTAAGCAACAACCAGGAAGCTTGACTTTTGGGGCACATTTGGACTTCCAAACCCAGAGAACCGAAACATGAGGCTGCCGAGATCTGAAATTATGTTGGTAGTATCTGCTAGAAGAGTAGCTCTGAAGAGCCCAGATAAATTCCCAGTTATCATTCACATTATCAATAACAGGAGGAAGAGCAACCAGTTCGGCCTCAAGCAACAGGAATTCATTATAAGCTGCCCTGGACATTGGGATTCTAATGCAGTCCAGCAGAGAGGATGCATTCCGCAGCTTCCATAAGGAGCTTCTAGGGTCTTTAGCATAAGAGGACAGCGCTGGGAAAACATTGTTTCTTTTGATTTATTGTGTAAATAAAATCCCACTGACACTTCAATACATTGTTTCTATGCAAGGGTAAGATCTATTTTACACCATCTAATTAAACCATTAAAACCCACTTTACACTAGAAATATCCTTCATCAATTATTGAAACCAGACAAAATGAAACCCTGGTCCATTTGAAGGTGTTATTAATCCCATCGTCGGTGGTTGTGACACGTCTTCGTCACCAACTAGCCAAACTGAAAAATGCAGCAATCCTCTACAGGATCCGAAACTAACCGAGGTGCGCGGCTAAACAAACAAAGCTAAAAGGATTGACGTCTAAACACACTTTTTGTGACAAAGTATAGATTTTCCATAAAACCATAGATAATCTGCAAATTTGCTGAGTTTTAGAGCAGACCCAAAAGTAAAGCTGCAAATTTGCAGTCAATTCATAACGTTTGAGGCCAGAAATTTGTGTGTCACTTCAACACAACAAAAAGTTGGTCTCCAATGTATCAACTCCGTCATCATCTTATTTTCATAGAATAGTCAATAATCTACACACATCGGAGATTTGGAAAAATGCATGCATGGTGGAATTCAATCAAATGACCTACAAATCAGATGAAGTTTCATCCATAGTAATCAAGAGCCACCTCAGCTTTCGTGGATTTAGGAAAACCCTTAACAAAAGTGGAAATCGAGAACCCTCGAATCAGAGATGTTGTGAGATCAATTACCCAATAGATGCATCAACAAATTGGGCCAATAGATGGATTAAAAACTAGTGAACTACAAATTGATCAGGCAATAAACATTTCATCCATTATTAGCTTCATATTTCTGCTATAAAAAAAGATGTATGTTATATGTCTACTCAGACAGAGAGCATTGATAATGGGTTTTGAATGACAAGATATGATCATCAATCCATGAAAAAAAAATCGCAGGCTATAGAATTTAGCGGGAGGTCAGCCAAAATGCTATTAGCGGGCTATTAGCGCTTATTTGGCGCTATAGCGCGTGCTATTTGGCATTGCGACAGGTGCTTCTGGCCTCTATATTACCGCTATTATTTCGGCGCTATAGCGCGCTATTTTTTCATGTCATCAATTCATATCACCTAATTCAAATCTGATCGAACAAATTAAAATGCACTCACTGGTCACCACTGCATAGACAAACTGTTGCTTACCGTACCCCAACTCATCAATATATACCCAGTGCTCCAACTTCAAGCAACACACATGCATGTTATCGTTGAAAGAAAACAATAACACCTCTCAAAACTAGCATCCATGGAGCGCCAGACGCATGTTATGGTTGATGTAGTTTGTTGCACTCGGTGTATAAAGTGGGGCTATGGGAATACGAGGCATCCGGAAAATTCCCCATCAGAGGCGGAGGTGGAGGCGACAGCTAGGGTTTTGCGCGCCGGTTGCGCGGGAGAGATCAGGAGGGGATAGCGAACCTGGTAGGAAATATACTGGCCCAACAAGGGTTCTATTTAAGGAACATAGTCTACATAGAGGAAAAAGAAACAAAACATGCAGAAACGCCGTCGCCCGCTCCACTGCATCAATTGGACCTACGTGTGCCAGCTGGGCCTGGGCTGGATGAGGTTGCCACGCCCAAACACTGAACGTCGTCACTGGTGTCCAACAACCAATAGAGAAAAGTTGAATTTAATCAGCCAAGGCACACAAGACTGCAACATTTTCTTTTTTTAGATAATGGATTAAAAAATCCGGCCTCTAATCCGGGATGTACACAGCCAAAAAATACAAAAGAGACAGAAAAAACAACAAGAGAAAAGTCATAGTCTTATAAATCGACCAGGACAACACAAAGAAACTAAATGCTTCGACCCTCTATTTGATTAACGAGGGCGCCCATGGTTTGCCCTTGACGCCGCAGCTGGATCCCAATTGCCGTGAGTGCGTGGCGTGGCTAGGAGGTGTGCTTGTGTTGATGCCTTCAAGAAGGTAAATGACGCCCACCGATGCCACCATCAACGAAAAGAGGAGGAAGTTACAGCGACGCCTCAAGAGGGAAAATGACGCCGATTGCAACATGAAGCGTGCTGCTGCTTACCTGAACATGATACCAGAGTTTCTGCTGAAACGGCAATTCCTGCAAACGAAGCAGAGAGTACACGGCCCCTAGAAAAATGGAAACAAGACAAACTCAAAATAACTGAAAAGAATTTGCCCTTGCTAAAAAGCTTTTAACTGGAACCTGAAGGCTGATTGTTGCTGAACCTGAAAAACTTAGACTTGTTTAAGAGATAGAACTGTATTTTTTTTTTCGTCAACGTGCCATGACCAGTATTTATTTCATTCATTAAGAGGGAAGGAAGGATTTCGGCAGTTGTTGCTGTTGTGTGGAGTTGTGGTGTGGAGTTTGTGTCGTGACGTGTTGTATCGCTTGTTCAGTCGGTCTTGACTTCTTCTCTTAATAAAAAGACACGCCAAGGCGCGTGTTCGAGAAAAAAATTAAAAGGCACACAGCTTAAACCTTTACGCAGTTGGTATACAGTTTATTATCTAGCAGCTAGAAACAGAGAACTTGGCAAAGATTATTAGAAATTAGAAATCGTACTAAGCTTGAATGTTTGTATTTACTTGAGCCTGTGAACTACATTTAGAAATGATATGAATCCCGACTTCATGCCATATATAATTTTACAAGCCCATGTTCGTATTAAGATGCAACACTTTGCTAACGGTGATCTGTTGAATATTTCTTCAGATACTATTTAGGTAGCAGAATTTCAATGTTTTCCTGCTGAATCTTCTGAGACAGATGTCAAGATTGAGTTCTAGAATCTTATGGGTGATGCCATCTAAAGAATACTCCTCCGTCCCTTTGAAAATGTCGCTTGAGAAACGTGCCCCTCTCACAAACACACTTCCCGCGCGACACTCTCAAAGAGACGGAGGGAATATGTTTTGTAGGTATGAGCGCCCTATACACTATTCAAACAATATTTATTCTAGGGCTCTAGAATATTGGTGTGCGAAGTCATGATCAACAACCGCTCTTGGGCACTATGTTCCGGATGCTAGAATGAAACGCCGACGGTAGCGGAACCGAAGCCCGACCAAGCGCCGGCGGCGCCCAACCCTAGCCCGGCGGCGCCGCCGCCACCGCCGTTGCGACCGCGTCGCCCTCACCCTCTTCTCGCTCCCCCAGCCTCCCCAAGCCGGCCGCCTCCGCTCCCCACCCAATGCCCGCCACCGCCGGCGAACTTTTCTGGCGCGGGGGAGGCCCTTCCACCCCTCCACAAGGGCGGCTCCAAAGCGGATCCGCCCCCATCGACCTCGCTCCGGGGGATCCGCGGCCTCCGGCTGCCACGCCTCCTCCCATGGTGCGCTTGATACGAGGTCCATGGTGCGCTGTCCAGCAGGCCAGCGGATCCGTACGCCCCCACCTCCCCCACGCCTCCCACCACCGCCATTGTCGCCACCCGCAATCGGTTGCACCGTGGGTTCTAACCATGGCCGCCGGATGTTGAGCGGCATGAGCCGCAGAGAAGACGGAGGACGCGCAGCACGGCTTGCCAGCCAGCCATCGGATGGCCATATCCCCGCCCGCCAATGCCTTGCCCATTTGCGACGGCTCTCCACCCCCAACGTTGATGGGTGGCGGGAGATCCTCGCGACCCGGGTCGCGTGGTTAAGCATGTCGCTAGAGCAGCCCTGCACCCGAGGGGATCCTGAGGCTCTTCGCGGTAGATGCTTCAACCGCCTCTCCTCTTACTCGTAGACGTTGCGACTTTTGCGCTTACCATGGCGTTGTTTGTGCTGTCATGGCTTTTCTACCACTCCGCCAGGATTGCAGCGCCGCCGGCCACGCCTTCAATCAGCGGCATGCGGCGCCGCTCGCTGCTTGTCATTCCACCTCGCCTCCGAGACTCCGGCCCACCTGGCCGGCATACCTGTTTCCCGAGGCGACGGGCGAGTGGGCGCCGATGAAGCTCGATCATCGGCGTCGGCAACGAGTACACCCACGGTGGATGGAAGCTCAGCCGCCGCTCGCCGACGACATCATTGCTCATACCACCCTACTGCGGCCGAACCATTGGTGTTGAGTTCTGCGCGGAGGAGCCTCCAATACGATTTGACCCCATGTTGATGAGTTTGCCACGTCCTCGCCTCGCTAGAGCACCAGCTGTTGGCGCCCATCTCCTGCACCCGCCGCCTCTTTGAGGTGGAAGCTGCCGCTAGCCGCCGCTCCCGTCAGAGAGGTGGAGAGACGAGGGGGTGCCGCATGGTCAAAAAGTGGAGTCCGCTTCCGTGATGACGCCCGATGACCTCTTCGGGCCGATTTTCCTCGAGCTCCCGCCCGATCCCTGCGGGGAGTAGTGATATTATAAAAATGTGGGTCCAAATTTTAACCGCATTTTTGAAGCTTCCAATACCTAATTGCTCCAGCCTTCCGTCAGTCCGGCATCCTTCTTCCGTGTCGGTTGCACAAAGGCGCCCACTCAAGCTTATGCGCCGAAGTCGCCGGCAGTGGTACAACAATCACAGAGTACGTGGACAACTATGGACAGGATCTTCCCTGTGGAAGCGGTTAAGGCACTACGTAAAGCGGCGAGACTTTTATGACATGGAGCTTGGTAAGGCCCTAGTTGCGCTTGCAAATGAGCCGGGACGACATGATGGAGGTCCTACGATAGTGCAAATAGATGATTCACGCCGATTGTTTCAAGAATGTGAGTAGTCCGCTTAGTCCTCCACACCCAAATTGACAAATGTCGAGTATGGGGAAGTTATTTTTGCGCCACTTGCACATGTAACTGACGCTTAATTCATCTTTAATCAAAGCCGGGAAGCCGGATCTTAAAAAAAAAGAATATTGGTGTACGCTAAAAATAGTGAGTCGTCTCAATATTTTATTCTAGTAGGGTTCTAATACACCATTATGCAAAGCTTCACACATTCTCATTATTCGCTAGAAAAAACATTGATTCTATCAACCACATTCAGAAACATAAAACATTGCTGGCTACAAAGACAAAATAGCCAAGAGATGAGGATCAAATTCCTGAGGACGGGCATATACAACCGTCGCTCCTATCTAAAAACAATTTTTTTCTAAAAACTGTAAACGAATCTGAGGGCTCAATTCTCTTTTTCTACAAAAAACAAATAAAAATAAAGAAGAATGGCCGAAGGTCTCCTTGGAAATCACACGGCGTTGGGGCCGGTGGGGATGGGCTGGTACCCATCGTGGCTGTCAGACGAGACGTCACTGCCGGAATCGACAGGGATGAGCTTCAGGAAGGCGCCGACCACCAGGCTGACCGATCCGATGAGCACGCTGGCGAGCCAGAGCCTCCCACCCAGGTGCACCGTGCTCGCGAACTTCCCCAGGAGCTCCACCATGATCACCTGGAACACGGCGGTGGCGCCGGCGACAGCCGAGAAGATCCAGCTGTTGAACATGCCGCTGAACACGTTGATCTTCTCCATCTCCCGGCTGTTCACCTCGTTGAACACCTGTAAAGATTCAGAGAGTATGGATGATGATGGAATCAGTCACCTAAAAATTCAGACTTTGCTATATATGTAAGCTATGATCACGTTCTGTAA
>JADLZK010006231.1:0-30466 GCA_015847255.1 Hyparrhenia diplandra | reverse complement strand
GGGACTCATTACTATTGCAAATTAACACTCGTCACTTTTTAACCTGGTTTTCTTTTAGCTAAAAGTTAAGGTTAGATTGCCTACATTACCAGGCATTATATTATTGTTATCAAACCTACTACTGGATACTTGAAATTCTTAGGCACGCTATATATGGAAATTATTTTCTTTGGTAAAAGCCTTGCCAGTGGCCCATCAGTACTATAAATATGGTGCTTGCTCATTGCTTTCTTTGAATCATTTCCAGCCCCCCTATTCTCCGACATGGAGCTTGAGCTTGTCTAGGGGTTTCTCCAGCTCTAGCACAGGGCACCGTCAAGCATATGCTGACATGTACACGCGCAGGCGATGGAGAAGGCCATGATGAGCTTGTGCTAGAACTAGGAGTACGGGCAGCCAAACGGAGACGAACTAGACAATCTGAAGACATCCATGCAACCAGAAGCGCCAGATCTCATTAGATTCGAATGTACAAAATGAATCATTAACAACGTGCCCCGCGTTGAAAGCGTGAAATTTCCACATATTTTGCATAAATAACAAGAAAAAGAAGCTTTTTCCCTGTCCTGAAAACTGAACAATCAACTTGTAATATAATAATATCATGGGTTGAAAAATAGATGATGTTCTAAAAATGGGTTCAAAACAGTTGACGTTCCAATAAAATGCACGTAACTGAACTTTTAAAAACACTAAATACGAGGGTAGATAATAAAAGTAGTATTACTGTTATGGGAGGAGGAAATATGAAGATTTTAATATTCAAAAAGCACTGCTAAAATATGGAGCTATTGGCTAACCCTAAGCTAGGTGTTGAAGGAACGAAAAGAAGTTCCCTTTTCTCCCGGTGCAGATGGTTGTAGCAAACTATGGCTCAGATGGCTGTAGCAAGCATGGCTCCAAAGCCATGTCCTTTGTGATTGGTGATTGAATAACAAAATAGACATTTGGAATAACAAGTTTGTTAAGTATGTGAATTACAGAGATTATAGGTCATAAGGATGCAAGATATAAAGTAGCAATTAATGAAGATTGGCTTGAAGAAGAATAAAAACAATAAACGTATAGAGAAAAAATGGTCTGTCCAAATGATCCAGCAGGAGAAGGCTGAATGCACTGGAGTATTGGACATGGTAGTAAAAACGCAGAGGAAAAGCAAGCATCGGATACTCCGATGGTGAAGGAAAAAATGAAGGACTGGAGCATGCGACAGTACTTATGCATAAATTACAATAGGTCAATAGTTGATGAATGGTAGAAAAAGACAAAGACCAGGTGATCTAGTGATAGGTTGGCTCGAGCGTTGGAGAGGTCAGAGAAATATTGTATGGACTGGATGATCGGTTGAAGGCATCGGACAAAGTACGGGTGTACTGCACAATATTCTTAACGGCCAGAAGACAAGTGAGAAAAATAGTGGGACCACCGGATAATCCGTAAAGAGAAAATGAGCACACCAAGGTATTGGACCCTGGACAATGCTATAGTGGGATTGGGCCCATGCTGCAGTGGCTGAGTATGGAGGAAATGCAACCATTGGATAAGGGCTCCCATTAAACGAGACGAGTAACAGCATGATGTTTGTGCCGTGTCCATCGACATCATGCACACTACCATAAAAAAATAATTTTTAGACGTGGTCAAAAATCAATTTTTAGGGCGTTTTTGAAACCTTTACTCGCACCAACGACCGTAGGGGCAATGGCAACCGCGCGTTGCAAGGTCACGGTTAATCGGTGGGCTTAACCTCGCGATGGTTGCTAGCGCACCACGGTTAATCCATTAACCGCAGCGGGCAAGTTAGAGTGCCCGCCACGGTTAATAGCGGTAAGTTAGAGTGCTCACAGACAGCTGTCACCATTACTTCGCCCACCGCTGTTAATGTATTAACCGCGGGTGGGGCTTTCTTAACTGCCCGCGTGGTTAATGTTGTTAACCGCGGCTGTCTTTTGTTATTTTCCCACCTCGGGTTAACATAAATAATATACAACAGTGATAAATACAGCAGATTCATTTGAATGTAATTCAAAACAGATTCAGTTTTCACAAATCAAATAGACACATATATATAAGACATTCATACATCATCCATACATGAAACCGACGAAATTGTTAAAGTTTTCACACATATATACATGTCTTGATGAAAGTAATCCGCTAGCTACTTCAGTTTTCCTAATCCAAACTCCATTGAAAAGTGTAATCTGGGACATGTAGCATGGTGCTCCATTTCCTAAGCTTCTCATATTGGGAAGCTGCCCTAACGCACTGTCCTCGTTGTAGAACGTCACCCTTCGCATACACGCATTGGTCTGCGTGACAAACTTACATATGTCTGCTACTCGTTTGATTGAAGAAGTGTTGGTTGACAAGTTCCTTTTCCCACCATTTCAGTCCTTTTCTTGAGCTGCTACCAGCTGTGGCTGTAATTCTTGCACGCCCTTAGGTACTCACAGACGTAAAACCCACGCAAAAAGTGATCCTTCCGGGTTGCTTGACGACTGCACGTATAAAAAAGAAGCATTAGCTGGACCATATATAGAGAGAATGCTCGTGTAATAGCACAAACAACTTTTTGATATATCGTATCGAGAACATACGCCTGAGTTTCAGTCTATTTCCATGCTTCATCTTACACTTCTCGGATCTTTTGATCATAGCGGTCGCCATCTTTTCAAGTACTCTCTTATAAGCTGACGCATTTAAAAGCTACTAGTGTCAATGGCAATTTCAACACGTATGATAAAAATTCTAAATGAATAAGCAGTTCTGTCACTTTACAATTTCAAGCAGCTTTCAAAGTGCTTGTAGCCTGCTTTGTTTGAATTCTGCAGTGAGTCAAATATGCAGGCCCTGCCATCCTAAGGATAGATGATAAATGCAATCTAGTGGCCCATGAGACCCGAGCTGCACGATTTAAACAAAATACAGATTATGATGAGAAGTGGTGATCCTAGCTAGTAGCCGTATTCCCTGACATGTTTTTGACTTACCCGGTTGTGGGTAGCCGGGACACCCAACATGGGTTTGTCGAGCTTATCTTTTCGGTATTTGTCTCTCTCGTTGCTTGGCCAAGTTCACTGTGATCTTCATGGGTGTCCGTAGATCATAACCCATGATGATTCTCTCACAAATATGCATTAGAGAGATAGACCATACCGAGGAGCATTCCTTTGCTTACATAGGCCATCAACCTACAAAAGACAAGTCGCCATGGCATAAGTAGTCTTGATGAAGTATCTATACTGATGCAAGGGATGTGTGAAAGTCATAACTCACTTTACGAGCAAACAAGGTGACCTGGGCGATGTCAAGGTCGCCTCGCCATAGTATTCTATACATGTCGTGGAATTCCTACGATGAGTTCAAAGATCTTCTGCCAAGTGGAAGTACTCCACTCGAACCTTGACGACAAAAACTTGACGAGCCGAAGTTTTGTCGCTTCCATATACCACGTGATGGAATCTTCTTACCTTCTACGGCTCGTCGCAGCGAAGCCGGGCGTTAGTTATCATGAACCTCCCATTCTCGAGTGGTCGGGGCATTCATCCGGAGATGAGCCACGTATGATATGGTGATTTTGACCTCGAACAACGGGGCTTCAAATGTTAGGGTGTGAAAAACAAGCAGCTAATAACATATTATAGTTTGACTATGCTTGCCGTTAGCATACCTTTCAAATACGATGAGTATGGGAGATAGGGTATGGCCTCCTCTTCATCGCTTGTATGCATTCTCTCGTGGGGGAGGACATTGGCTTGCACTCGGTTGGCTTCTAGGCGGTGGTGTTTTATCCCTGTGTGTTGCCCTCTCGTGACGGGGAGGACATTGCTTGTGCTCGTGCTCGTTGGTGGGTTGCCAAGAGGCGGACTCGATTGGATGAGGACGACTTTTGTGCTCGGGTTGGCTTGCAGCGGTAGTTTTTCTCCCCGTGCCGCCTCGTGACTCTCGTCGCTGCATTGCTCGGACTGCAGGCGGATCGCGGTAGGCGGACTATTCGAGTGAGGAGGAGGGCCTCGCGCCTCGCCTCCATTGTTGTACTTGTCATCCCCGCATCGCCGTCGCCATCACCGCCACCGTCATCATCATCCTGGAGAAGACTCGTGTTGATGGTAGATAACATCAACTTTATAAGGTTAAATAAACATGAATTATGAACAAAAAGAGAATGAGAATACTAGAGATAGGGTTTATATTAACAATTTCCACGAGTTGTGTGAATTTTACACGTCTTACCTTCTAGTTCATCAAGAGCCTTCTAGTTCATAGTTCTAGTTAGTTAGATTAGAAGTAGAGGAGATCTAGTTCTTCATCGGGATCTGGAGCCCCCGGCGTCTGTCTGGAGCGCAGGAGTTCGGTATAGTTCTAGTTCTTTCTCTCTTATTGTATTCATTGTTCAGATTAGAGAGACATTATTCTTAATAGTTCATATGTTCTTAATTGCAATAGTCATTGTCTACTTTGATTATATGTCTAGTTTAGTTAGTTCGATCTTATTGAATTCATGTAATTGCTCGTATAGCGTTTATCCATGTGTACAATGGGTAGATGATGGACAATATGTAGACGTGGTGTCTAGATATCTTGTTTATCTGCGAGTGCACCCTGACATGCCGGGACGTGTGGTAGTCCGCGTAGGTGACAGCTATGTTGGTTCCTCTGTAGTCCACCCTCCGTATGTAGGACAGCAGGGCACGGTCGCGAAGTTAGATAGTGACTCTGTTTCACATCTTTCCTAGTTGATGCCCCCTTGCATGTGATTATGATATAGGATTGACTTAGCAATGATTACTAGATGTAATTGCACTAATTAGAGTTATTCATTGATTGTAGTGATAGAATTACCTTAGACAGTTATCTCTTTAGTTTATCCATTGGCTAACTATGATTATGACTAGAAAATGCTCTGATGATGATTATCTATATTTAATTATGATACTTGATTATGCTATCACCCATATTTATCTATATTTATCCTGTGACCTCTGCCTGTTATGAGTAGAGTAGATGACATTGGTAATATCACTTATTCATTATTGTATATACTTTCTTATCAATATAATATAGATAGAGTTTATAATAAGCTTTCCCAGTGGTATAAATATAAATCGACAACCTGGTAGAACTCCCTAGGTAAAATGCTACAATGGTATAATTATCTGTCCGCTTGCAGAACCTATTCTTAGTTTATATTCATATATATATTTCTGCCTAGTCATATTAAATAATACATGTAAATCTATATTTATTCCTTAGCATTATAATTAGGGATGACAACTTAATTCATGCTTAGGAATGTTAGTGATAAATAAGTGGCTAGTTCTAATGACAAGTTAATTTAATACCATGCATTTCTAATCTCATTAATTTGTAGTGATGTTAGAAGTGTCAACAAGCATTTTTGGCGCCGTTGCCGGGGAAGGCACAATAAACTTAGGAAATATTGATAACATATATACAAAATGGATAAAGTCATATTACCAATCGATCTCTAACTCAAACAGGTACACCCTTCGTTGTTATCATTTGCTTATCTTATGCAGGGTGATGAATGAATGGTTTTTCTCTTCCAAAGAACTTCACTGACGATCCAGAGAAACTCCTTAGAAGGAAGAAGTTTGTAGAAGCAAGGGACAAATTCGAGTCACCATCAAGAACACCCATTGCTGCTCAAGCTAGCTCTTCGGAGGAGTCAGCTCCAACACTGGAAGAAGAATTTGAAGAAGAATTTGAAGAACAAGCAGAAGAGCAATTAGGAGAAAACCTAGCTCCTGTGTTTGAAGACATGGCTGAGAAGACACTGCGTGAGTTCTCTGCCCCAACAACAGCAAACATCCGGACTGGACCAGCAGTCAACATTGGGGAGAATGGATTCGAGCTCAAGCCTGCTCTCATCACCATGGTTCAAGCCAGCCAATTCTGTGGAAAAGCTCATGAAGATGCAAGTGCACACCTACAACACTTTCTAGAAATCTGCAGCACCTTCACGATCAGAGGAGTATCAAGAGATGCTATTTTACTCCGCCTTTTCCCGTTCTCATTATTGGGGAAAGCTAAGCAATGGTTCTACAACAACAAAGACAAGAACACTACATGGGACCTGTGCTCAACTGCTTTCCTGGCAAAATTCTTTCCTACCGCCAAGACAAATGCTCTGCGTGGGAAAATTGCAAGTTTCCAACAACAACATGATGAATCATTCACTGAAGCATGGGAAAGATTTCAGAACTACATAGAAGACTGTCCTCATCATGGGATAGAGGAGTGGCTATTAATGCAGACTTTCTACCACGGGCTTGTCCCTAGCACCCGTGAGTCTATTGATGCTGCAGCCGGAGGAGCTTTCCTGTCACTTAAGCTCTCAGATGCTAAAGCACTTCTTGAGAAGATGGCCTCAAATTCAAGCTGTAATGAAGAACGTACTCAACCCCGCAAGAAAGGAGGAGGAATCCATCATCTCAAGGAATCTGACATGGTCACTGCCAAGCTAGACCTCATCATGAAGAAGCTCGATATAGAGAAGAAGGAAGTCATGCACATCAATGATTCCCATATGACATGTGAAGAATGTGGAGACTACGGGCACTCGGCTATCAGCTGCCCTACACTGCAAGAGGATGTGAACTTCATCAACAACAACACCTACTATCGTCCTCAACAAAACCAAGGGTGGAATCAGCAACCTCGACAAGGTAATTACCAAGGTAACAACCAAGGTAATAATTTTAATAATTACAATCTTCCACCTTTAAGAGATTTAGTTGCTAATCAATCTAAACTGCTAGATCAAATGACTAAAAAGATAACTTCAAATGATAAAGCACTAGAAAACATAAATACTAGATTGGACACCTTTGCTTCTGCTATAAAGAATCAGCACAACTTTAATAAAATGTTAGAATCACAATTGGCTCAGTTAGGCTGGCTTCTTGTTCCTCAATTGAAAAGGTAAGATTTCGAGGCCAACCGGAAGATTTAGAAACCGTAACCTTGTTGATATTCCAATGCAACCCACTATCATATTGAACTGCAGATGTACAATGGATTGACCACCACTACACGAGAAGATGGGAGACCACTGGAAGGCTTTGTCATTCCTATCTCTATAGGATGTCACAACTTTTCATCAAGCTATCTGACTATGATTTCGTGCTAGTGTCAACATTATGCCCAAAGGTAATCTATGAAAAATATTGAATGGTAATCCTTTTTGTACACAAACCATGCGTTTGCGACTTGCGGATCAATCCATTTGCTACCACGAGGGAGTACTAGAAAAGTTGTCATCGAGTGGGACAATCATATGTTCCAACATATTTTTTGTGGTCATGGAGGCAGGAGTAGATGAAGGCACCCATAATTTTGGGCTGACCATTCTTGTGCACAACAAAAGCAATCATCTATCTTTGATCAAGGCAAGATCTATTTCACCATCAAGGGACAAGAAGGAAATTCAAATTCAAGAACAAGATCACTAGAATCTCTATGACTCATCAGAAAACAATTCCATCAACAAGATGAGCAATTATACAACGATCCAAGAATAACAACAAAAAAATGAAGATGGAAAAATCAAGCAAGCACAAAGGACCCAAGGCGTGATTAATGCAATTTATTCAGAAAATGATCTATGCTGCAAGCCATTTCCAACAAAGATGGAAGATCCGAGGGAATACCAATCATTGAATGCACAATCAAAGACACCACCTTTAGCAACACCATACGCGACCTGGGATCGAGGAGTCAACATAATGCCTAAAAGGTAATTTATGAATTTCTATATTTAAACAACCTTTGTACCCAACCTATACTCAGTTGCAGATGGCGGATCAATCCTGCAATCCCCGAAGGGGTAGCAAAAGATATCATGGTAAGGAAATTCAGGGCAATTTATTCCCCTTGACTTTTCTAGTTCTTGATATGCGAGGAAGCGATTAATCCCGATCCTTCTGGAAGACCATTTCTCTACACCGAACTTTTCTACTTGCAGCGCCATCATCTACATCCAGGACAAAGAAGTCAATTCAAAACACTTTTAACCATCCCATCTAGGAAGATGCGGCTATTACTTTAAAAAGACATTAACTATGGGCCGACCCTCAGAAATGGGAGGCATTTCTGGCAAGATTGTGAAGAGAAGGCGTCAAAAGGAGCAAAAGGATACACCCCCGCGGTGAGGTGACAAAAGAAAAGGATGGACCAAGTTACAAGGCAAAAGTATTAAGAACGAAGACTGGGGAAATGATGAAGTCAGGAAGATGAAGAACCAAAAGTAAGGAGTCAACTCAACCCTCACCAAACTCACCAACAAAAAGGTATGGAGGAAGAAGGAGAGTACACACTTTCGGGGAGAAGAATCGGAAATGCCATCACTCGGACATCACTGAAGGAATACGTTAAGACCATAGGTGTCACTATTAGATTACTTTTGTAAGTAAGTTATCTGCATTTAATTTAAGCATTACATTTTTCCTTTTGCATATTTATTTTACTATCTGCATTAGAAAGAAAATAAAAATGTTTTAAGCATTTTTGCATTAAATTCATAACTCTAAATAAGCCCATGTGAATTTTTATTGTGGTGGCATAAAAATAAAAAAATTCAAATTTTCTATAGTTTCATTTTTTTTTAAGCATCATATAAAAAAACCAAAAATATTTGGATGAAATATTTCTTTAAAATCCTGGCAACTTAAATCTGCTCAAAGAAAGATAAATAATTACATATTTGGTTAAATCTCTAACGCATTATTAAGTAGTTCCACCTTTCGAGTTTTTGGTTTCTTTGTTTTTAATAGGATATTTAAGATGGGAACAATATTATGGCCACTTGAGAGGTCGCTGTCTCAACAGTCATCATCATCTTGGCTAGCGTCATCATTGTCTGCACACCTCTGTATTACAAAAAGATCCGGCTTGGGGGAGGACCACTCTTGGCGGATTTAGCAAGCTATATCTCTTTACTATACTTTTATCTTTTTGTTGGTTTTTGCTTTATTCAAACCAAATAAAAAGTTGGTTAATTAATAAAATTTTTTATTTTTAATGCTATATAGAACCAAATAAAAAATTTATGAACATTAAAATTTGTTTTGGGAGATGATGAATAGTTGCTCTATCGTAATGCCTTCTAAGTACCTAGTTTTTTTAAACTTAAATCTCGAGAGTTTTTAATATACTTGTTTAATTAAGAATTTATCTAAACCCCTAAATTGTGGGGCATAAGTAAGTCTAGGTAGTTGATTGATATGATTCATGAAAAGTCCTAAGCTTTACTATTTTATCTTATTCTTAGTGATACTATATTTACGGGGAGGTTTATTTTAAAATTAAAAATCTACATGATGAGCTCTTGTTTGGCAAAAGTGCTAAATTCCTACCAAAAGGTATATATATAATATTTAGATTAGAAAAACTTTCCACTTACATATGCTGCTTGCTTTGAGTTGAGTTTAGTCAACGCTTTGTTGATGCCTATAAAGAGAGTTCAGTCAAGAAAATCAAAGATCATCTCCACACACCACCCACATACTCTATATGAATTAAAGATACGCGGTCAACCACAGGTCAGATGCTCCTATTTTCATCTCTTTTCACTTTCATCTTCCACCCATGCTTCCATGTGCCAACACCAAAGTGTTTCACCACTTGTGCACGTGTGTTAGCATTTTCAAAGAATTTTCAAGGGGTTTTAGTTCGCACACACTAGGTCCTAATGCATATGCAAGTATGAATTCACCTAGTGGCACTTGATAACCGCCATTACCATGATTTTTCCCATCTTCCTAGTATGGTTGTCTATCCTAAATGTGATCATACTCTCTATAGTGTCTTGATCAGCAAAAACAAAAATGGCCCCTATTGCTTATACCTTTTGCCTTGAGCCCATTTTTGTTTTTCTTTTTCTTCTTTTGCAATTGTGGAGCACTTGATCCATCATCCTTTGAACCACCTCCTTCACTTGAGTGCCATAGCTCCACCACTTGGTATGTACCACCCCTATCTCATATGTCACTTAGAGCAAAGGGGTTTGTACACTAAAAGTTTCATCAATTATCCAAATAAACCAAACTAGGGCTTTCAACACCTTCTTTTTAGATTTTTCATATGCAAAGTTTCTTTTGATGTGTGGTGTATATCGCTTTTAGGCTTAAAACCATCTTTTGATGTTATTGATCTATTTCATAGATGGAACGAATAAGGACACAAAAATAAATAATTCTTTTTGTTGTTGACGGAGGTCCAACTTAGTGTGTTGTGGCGCTCGTGGGGTGCTAGGAATGTCACTATCTTTAGAAATGAGGCGATTCACTACTACAAAAAATCTTTTATGTGACACCGCTCAAACTTTTTCCGCTGGCGAGTCGTTTGCATACGCGATTAATGTTCGCGATTAACCATGGCGGGCATTTTTTGCTTTTACACGTGATGGGCTTTTTCGACCCGCGAGAAAATCAGATTTTTCCGTGGTGGGTGTCTTAACATAACGCCCGCGAGGAAAATAGGAAATATTTTCCATGGCCGGTTAGTGTTAAGATGCCGCCCGCGGAAAATGGAGACACTACTGTGGCGGGCGACTTTAAAAACCCGCCACCTGCCATCGAGGCCAGCGGGGAAGCCATCCAAGGCCCGATATGACACTCATGTATATATCTCGCTCTAGGGACTTCACTTATCAAATCTCGCTTCCTCCCTCCTTTGCCCTCTCCCATCCCTTTCGCGCGGTCTCGCCCTATCCTCTTCTCCCCCACTCATCGTAAGTCTCTGCTCTCCCTCGGCTCATCTTGCGGCGGCCGGTCCCTCCCCGCCTCCCCCATAGATGATAGCCATGCGTCAGGCAACCTAGATGCGCTGCGCTAAGCGAGGCGCGGCGCGGTCCGTGATTGGCGGGGGGGCGCGGCTTTTGTGTGGGCGCGGCGTCCTCTCGGTCACGGGTTAGGCATCGGGGCGGTGGACATGGCGGGGGCAATCCGTCCTCCCCCTCCTCTGCGCCGATGGTGGATAAGGCCTCCTCGCACCTTGTAGCCCACGGATCCGGCCTCCTCCTCCCGGCAGATCCGGCCTCCTCCTCCTCACCGGCATTAGATCCGGCCCGCGGTGGCAGCGGATCCGGCCTCCTCTCGTCCGCAGTGCGGATCGACCTCCTCCTCTCGGTGGCCGTGGATCGGCCTCCTCCTCCTCCGGCGGTGAATCCGGCCCCACCTCCTCCTTGGTAGCCTTTGGTCCAGCCCCTCCTCCTGGTCAAGCGGCTGGCGGATGTGGCTAGAGGCGAAGGGTCTTTGGGTGGATCTGGCGGCGGCGATGGATCGATGATGGTGGCGGTATCGTCTGGGGAGCGATCGGTCGGCGGCGAACTATTACACCGCGGCGGGCTTTCTTGCGCCCGCGCGGTTAATGGCTTGCGTGTGACAAAGGGCTGCACTTGTGGTGATTTACCATGACCGTGAAATGCATAGTAGTGCCACTTTGCACACTTGCGGTAGGATTTTTGTGTATTGATTTGGCGTTAATAAAGTCTCTCCAGCGTATGTGATGCCCTTCTTGTTGGGGGCGTGGAGTTCATGTCAACAACTTTGAATGATATGAGGGGTGAAGATCGAGCCCAGCGGAGGCTCGCTAAGCTGTCTCGCGCTGATAAAGCTCGGTTCCTTGGCCCGTTAGGATTCGCCCCACGATGCGCTCAGCTATCCGCGGCCCAACACGGAAGGTGTAATGGGAGTATAAATAGTGGGAAGCTTGAGAGCAAGTATGAAATGTAATGAGATTTTGGTCGAACTAAAGTGAACTCTTTTCATATACCACCTTGTTCTCTTTTGTTTGTCTTCTTCCCCCTTCCCCAAGCTTCCTCTCCTCACAATTGGTATCACACTCTTCAAAATTAGATTTTACAAGGGCGCCGAAACATTTTGTGGCGGGCTTTTAAAAAAGCCCGCGGTTATCTCATGTTAACCATGGCGGATTTATTTTTTATTTTTCGTGGCAGAGTTATAATAGCCATGGTAAATCATTAGCCATGGCGTTTTTTAGTTAATGTGGCCCAAACCCCCAGCCCAAAAGCCCAAAAGTGCCCAAATATCGGGCTTCAATATATATAGAAAGAGGAGGACTTTAGGGTTTTGGACTCCCTCCTCCCTCACTTCCTTCCGGACTTCGAGCCCGACTCCCTTCGGCGCTCAGTCCCTCCCTTCTCTGCTCCGTCTCCTCCCCACACGCGCCCGACACCACCTCCCACCCCCGTCCGGCGGCCGGCGAGCGCTCCCTCTTCTCTCTCCCTCGAGGAGGAAGGCCGGCGCGCCGATAGGTGGCGGTCGAGAGGGGCGAGGCGGCGCATCCGGCGGCGGCGGGGCGATGGGAATCGGCGCGGCGCATGTGGCGAGAAGACTGGCCGGCGTATGGATGCATCCCCTCGGCGGCGCATGGAAGCGCGCTTCGCGTGGCCGCCGGATCGTCACGCGGCGGATCGGACCCCGGCGGCGAATCAGCGGCAGCAGCCGGATCCGGCGACCCTAAGCGGCGGGCGGGCCCGGATCCAGCGGTTGGGCTTTTTTTCTTTTCTTTTTTTTGATTAACGGTGGCGTTGTTGGAAACGCCCGCGGTTATCACGTATTTCGTGACCCTGGCACCGGTGGCGGTTCTAAAAACCACCACCGAAAATCAAAACCGCCGTCACCTAAAATCTAATAGTGTAGTAGTGTCGGGCGTCACGATTACGGCCTCCTATCACCACCACTACACCGGCAGATAAACTCCGCGGAAGCGTGGAACCCTTCCTCAAGCTTCGTCTCGGAGATCCGCATTCAAGGATGAGATCGCGTTCCGCGCCGGCGAGCCGGCGCCAAGTGGGGTAAAGCCCCCATCGGCGCCACCGGCCGCGACTCTGTGCGGTGCGCGGTGGACCAGCGCCTGCTGCACGTACTACCTCTGCTGCGACCATGGCCGTCCCCGTCATCGGCGCCCACCGGCGGCGTAGGTCGATCCGCGCCCGGCGGGATCCGATCGGACGCGGCGATCATCTTCGGCCTTTGTTGAAGCGGTGGCTCGATAGGGAGACCTCCGGCGACACCTCGGCGCGGAAGGAAAATAGCTAAGTATGTATGTGAGTGCCTATATCAAGAGTTATCGTATCATAAATGTATATACAAACCATTACCGCGAGGAGTGCAATGCCCTCATTTATGGCGCCGATTACAACCGCGATCAATTGTTGTTTAATTTAGACCCTCGAATATTGCACAAGGATATTCTTCTTCCCTATGGAATCCGGTAAAGGGTGTTATGGTGCTTTTCTCCTTGGCTACAGCCTTTAGGGCTTATTGTCCGGCCATTTAGGGCGACCACCGAAAACGTGTTGTCTTTGTCTTTCTTGGCGTCATCTCAGCTCCTCCGTTTCCTCAATAGCGATTTTGGTAAGCGACGAAACCGCCCGGACTTTGGCTCATGCCAAGATGACCTTAGGCGAGGTAAAACCTCATCTCATGCTCCCTTGCGAGACCTCCGGCGTTGTCTTCTAGGTGGGAGGTGAGGAATTTTGAATGGAAGGCTTCCGGGGGAGATATTGCCTCCCACCGCGAACCTGAATGTTGCCTCGTCCTGCAAGAATACCTTAACAAACAGTTATTTGTTTAACATTCCTCATAACCTCGGTTACCTCCGGCTCACTTTGGGATGGCGTCCCAACAGCTGCGTTAGAGACCACGTCTCAGAGCTCACCTCTGGCGCGGAGCGGGCGTCCTCGATGACCTGGTCTCAAGGTGAAGAAGCCCGATGCAGGGTGGGAGGGCGCGGTGTTCGACCAAATGCCACGGTCGCAGCACGGCATAATGGCATCTGCAACCGTGTCGCGCATCAGCGCGCATACGCTGGATTGAGCAGCCCGGCGGGCAGCTGACGGGCGGCTCTGCATCGATTACGGGACGGTGGTGTTGGGACACGCCTACGCTGTCAAATTGTCCCAATCTTTCACACGGTACAATTTTAGCAAAGACTGTTTTATAGTGTCGAGCTAATTTATTCTCTGTGTATCAACAACATCGACAATACTCAAAAGTCCTGAGCAGCTAGCAAGACAAACACCGCTGAAAATATACTGGTAACAGATATCTGGTTAATTGGTGCGCGTGACTCAAACAGGAACTCGTCTTAATCAGAGGACACCTGAGTTTTGGATCACCCCAACAGTAGCCCAGCAGTAGCAGATCGCTTAATTCTTCCTCCAAACAATATAGCCAGCCAATAAATCAATGATAATAATTGCGGCCAGGATTCAGGTTAATACCCAGCGGCACACAGCACTAGCGTCGATGATCAAAGCCAGGATGATTCAACAGTAGTGATAGATGGTGCCAAAATACTCGACAAATACGGACCAAACAATATAATTTTGGATGTGAAATCAATCAGCAACGATCAACCAAGTACGCGCAGTGGCTGTATCAATAGCAATGATAGAAGGGATCAACATAAGATGCAAAACAAGCCCTGGGTAATCCTTCCACCGCGCAGCCTCGTGACCCGCGATCCGAAGGCAGGGAACTCCCTTGGAAATCCGGGCACGACCAAGCGGCGGCAGCCGAGTCGCGCACTTCACACAATCGAGGGATGACACACCACTGCACGGCAAGATAGGCCGGAGAGGAACCACCTCTCTGCTTCTCTCAGGGGAAAAACCCTTGATGAAAAACACAAATAAAATAATTGAATCCTTGTTCATTATTTAAAAAAAAAGAATTGTGAGCTGAATTATTTTGCTGAGCCATGGAAGCTTACCGTATCTCTCCCTTGAAACAAAGCCGTCCTGGCTTTGACATATTTTAAAATCTTCTATCTTGTCCCCACTGCTGGTGCAATATTTGGAATCTGATTGTAGTCTCAGATGGCTTAAAAAAATCATCTTTAATGGTGGAAGCCGAACCATCAGAAAGAGCCGCCATCAAATTTATATGTACCAATATTCTCATCATTTTAGTTTCAGAACTAGTAGATATCGCTATGGAATGTTACTAGGGACTTCAAAAGAAACTATCGGAAACTCAGTGCCACTAGCAGCAATCATTGGGTAAGGGACTGACACACCACAAAACATCTTAAGAAGTGATAACAGTTGCATTCTCTTGAGCTCCATAAGCAATAATTTTAGAACTTACTGCCACATCATTCACTCCCTCTTGAACGGCTTTGGGATATGCAGCGGCCTTTTCACTTTCGAGTAGTAAATACCACATACCAGATAGCACTCTCAAACATTGGTTTGGCACACGATAAACTCCACTTGTGCTGTTTCGTAGTATTGGAATGGCCATATGGTAGCATCAAGATCAAACTGTCTGGCGATCAATAATAAATGACAAGCACTAACTGGGTGCAATATCACAGTCAATGTATCAACATAATTTCCAATGGTGAATTTACTCGTGCCTTATGAGTAATTTTTGAGTGTACCACTTTCATCCATTGCATATAATGTGGCGTTAGGCTTTTTCAGCGTAGACAAAAGATAATGCATGTACCAAATTTGAGCCCTATGCAACATTAGCAAAACTGCCACCAAATAATTAATTTCATACCTTGTCTTGAATTTTCTTTCGGACTGAAAATATATTGGACGCTGCCCCTTCACGTAACAGCAGTACCATCACTATGTACATCTCATGCCATCATCGATAAACTATCTGATGCATCATCCGTATCATCAATTTCGATTTTAGACTGAGTTTCACATGAAGAAACACTAGAATGCAGCGTCGGTGTAGCAAAAGTTCAATACTCCTATATGTATAACTGCTTAGGCTCGGGCACTTCAACCTTTTAGCATCAACTGAGAATCTTCTTTATGTAATTCTTTATAACTATCGGTGGCAGGAGGAAAAGTTTTGCCAATAGCAGCAGCGACAACCTTTTTGGTGCATCGGGGAAAAAAACAAGTTGTCGTGGCAACACGAGACTTCATATTCCCATGTCAGTAAGGGTCATCCCATGTAAAGCCACCAATGCAAAGATCATTAGCAAATGTCTTCTGCATAATACTCTTTGCGACTGAAGTAAATCCACATCCTTCAAATTCTCCATGGCATCTTGCCAAGCAAAGTATTCAAGGACTTGTTGAAGATAGCTGTGGCATAGATTTCTCTCATCGAGCAAATAAAGTTGATCCATCGTCAATAGCAATAATTTCAAAGTACCGTGAACAACCCAAAATCCGATACCACATAAAGGACACGCCTACGCTGTCAAGAATCATCCCAATCTTTCACGGTTTTAATTTTGCATAACTTGTTTTATTTGTGTCGAGCTAATTTATTCTCTCTGGTAGTAATCCAACAGCTCGAAAATACCGAAGTCGACAGCCCCATCATCGTAGCAAGACAAACACCGCTGAAAATATACTAGTAACAGATATCTAATTAATTACGATTGCGTGACTCAAACGGGAACAGTCACCAATCAGAGGACACCCTGAAGGATTTGGATCACCCCAACAGTAGCCCAGCAGTAGCGAATCGCTTAATTCTTCCTCAACAGTATAGCCAGCCAATAAATGAATGATAATAATTGCGGCCCAGTTTCCGTTCGTAATACCCAACAGCACACAGCACTAGCGATCGATAAATCAAGCCAGGATGATTCAACATTGTGATAGATGGTGCCGCCTCAAATTAAATACGGACAAAAAAGGAAAACAATATAATTTGGATGAGTAAATCAATCGGCTTGATCAAAGTACGTGCAGTAGCAGTATCAATAGCAATGATAGAAGGGATCAGCTTACAAGATGCAAAACAAACCTAGGGTAATCTTCCACCACGCGGTCTGATGACCATGATCGTAGAGCAGAATTCGAGGGAAATCAGTACGACCAAGCTCGCGCCAGCTCCACAGAATCGAGGAGGATGGCAAGATAGACGGAGAACCCCACCACCTCTGCTTCTCTGGGGAAAAACCCTAGATGAAAACACAAATAAAATCCAGTCTGATTTTTTACATGGCTGGCCCTAAGCCATATATGTGCTCACGAGGCACGGACACAGGAGCTCCCAGTCGGACTCAAATGAAAACATGGTTCGACCATGCATCCAGGAGTCATTACGTACGTGATTGCCTGGACCCAAACAAACTAGATTTGGCTAGCTAAGAAAAACTCAACCCACCCCTTTAATTGAGCCCCTACCTAGGGTTTGGGGGTTTGTAGAAAAAATCAACTCCGATGAAACCCCTAATGAGGCCTCAAATTTTCCAAACCTCAAATTTTGGCTTTAGCCCCTAGACATGGTAACCCCTATTCCGTGGGTCCCACAGTTTATTCCATAAGCCAGGCGGGGTCGTCTCCAGCTGGCAAATTGCGCCCTCCGCCCGGCGGCGTTCTTCCGGCCGTCAGCCCGGCGGCACTCCGTCACTCTCCTCGACTCCGGCCAAGAATCGCTCCTCGACCCGCGACAAGCAGCTTCACGGCCTACCTCCCGTCGGGCCCCCCACCTTCCGCGCTGCAGGTTGCGAGATCCCCGGCGTGTCCGACATGGCGGTGCTGCGGTAGCGCAGGAGCTGTAGTACCGCTCCCTTAGCCGACCGGCCGGCTGGGCGCGTCGCGCTGCGCGCCGCCCGCGGCCTGGCTTCGGCGGCCGTTCGCCGCCCTGCACGCGGCGGCCGTGGCCCAGCGCGCCAGCCTCACGCACGCGCACAGCACCGCTCCTGCGCCCAACAGCTCCACCGCTCGCATCGCGCCGCGGCCGTGGCCCTTCCGCACGCATCGCGCCGAACAGCTCCACCGCTCGCTCCTGCGCCTCCTGCGCTGCGCCGCACCCGGAGATCAATCGGCGTTCCACGCGACGACACTCTGCCGCGGCATTCCGTCGAACAGTTCTGCGCGCAGCCGAGGTCTCCGATCTTGGCGTAGAAGATGAGCAGCTTGGTGGCGATGTACGTGCTGCAGCTGAACACGGTGGCCACCAATCCGCGCGTGGATCCTCTTGCCGAGCCTCGCGTCCCTCGGTTCCACGCATTCTTGCAGCAGAAGCGCGTTGGTTCAGCGCGGAAGAACTGGGGCCCGAGCGCTAAGCGCACCAACTCCTGTTAGCCGTGGGCGCGCGCGGCGCTGGTTCCGCGCCGCCCGCTCAGCGATTCCGCCGGGATCTCACGTCCGCACGCGCGCCTTCGCCATGGCGGGGAGCTGTTGTCCGTGCCATTATCGCTTCGTGGCGGGCTTCGTGCAGAGCGCCGTGCAGATGGTCACCACATGATACATGCGATTCGGTCGGTGACTACTCTCTGAGGCAAGCGGGCGGCCGTGCTGGCGTACGTCATCGTCCGTCCACAGCCTCGGCGTGGCGGCTGGCCTGTACCTCCACGTGGGGCTCCCCTCCCGCACGGTGCCCAGGTGCTCCTCATGTAGCTCCGGTCTCCCGTCGGCGCCGCTGGATCCATAGTGAGTTGCTCCGCCCCGCGTCGGGGCCGTCCCAGCGTTTGGGGGCTTACCACTGTGTTGGTGCAGCTGGGTGGATCCAAAGTATTGGCCAACAAAAATATCCAAGCACCTAAAATGAAGAAAATAGAAAATGAGATTTAGGTGTTCACGTTGGGTTCTCTAAGGAACATCTGACTAACACAACTCACACATGGGAATAATAAAATAGTCCCGGCAAGGATTAACTCAACATTTCTATTTGGACTTTCTAAACAATTCTAACCACTTGCATGATCGGACGTACTGCAACCAAATATTTCTTAACCTCCATGATCGCCACCTGATATCATCATCTCACGAAGGCATATAACCAGATTGAATAATGCACCTTTGTTTTGTTGCTTCTATTTTCTTAGCACAAATTTGTCTCCTCGAAATAAGCTTGGCTTTAGCAATGTAACATACTGTCTAAATTTCCGGCCTTCATCATCATTTTCACATCCAAAAAATGCCAATCTTTATAAAGAAGGCGCATTTAGATTATTACCGAACAAAATAATTGAATCCTTGTTCTATTTAAGGAATTGTGAGCTGAATTATTTTGCTGAGCCATGGAATCACAATGGCCATGGGTCAGTCACAGTGGCCTCGGATCGGTCGGCGTCCTTTGCCTGCCACACACGCGCCCATATCCACCCAGCTTCCACCTCCACCACCACCCCACCTACGGCTGCACGCTGCGTTGCCACTATAGCGCCACGCTCTGGGTTAAATGCGCCCTAGCTTCGATTCCCCGGTTCAATGGAGACAATCCTGTCTATGGCGTTCACGTAGTGAGATGTACTATGTACCATGTCTCGACCACTTGTGGTTCTCGGTAGTCGGGAGATGCATATGGATGGCCCAGCCGCCTTGTAGTTCCAGTCCATTGTCCCTAAATCCATCCATAACTGGACCTCCTTTTGTAAACACGCTTCATGATCGATTTGATGCGTGTCGAAGAACTTCTGATGCGTCGATTGTTCCATGTTTGCCAAACCGCTTCTGTCAAAGTACACATTGCCGATTCTGTGAATTGGTTGATCTCTAATGCTTATTCGCTGACCACCGACCCAATGTTTTCACCATGAGATTTATTGATGGCTTGCACCCTGCCATCAAGTCTATTGTGCTGGTTATGAGTCCCCAAGCCCTAGATAGGGGGCGGCTATTTATCATACGGAGGCGCCGCGAGCTCATGACTCGATCTTCCAACGCCATGCGTGCGGCTCGGTGCGCTCTTGCGTCGATCCACAGCGTTGTCCCATCCATTGTGATTCGCCGTTTGGATTCGTCGCCTAAGTCGTCTCATCCGCGGCCCGGCCATGGCGCGGCGGCGAGGCGAAATTACGCGCTACGTGCCTCTGTGAGCATGGAGCCATGCACCCAGGCGGTGAGAACGCGTCGTGTTCTCCGGTGGAACCTTCGCGGCGTGGTGTCACCTCCGCCCGGCGTGAACGCCGGCTACAGTGGTTGCGTTTTCCTATCTTGGCGGGCACGGCCTCCTGTGCGACGAACTCGGCAAGGGTGATGACGTGACATCTCGGCAAGGTGTATGGCTCCTCGCGCTCGGGTCCAGCCCTCCGGCACGGCGGGACAGGGGCAAAGCGGGGCCGGCGTGCGTCGCGTGTGGGTTAAGGAAGGGAGGAGATGACAGCTGGGCCTGCCCCTGTCATTGAAAGAAAGGAGGGAAGTAGGATGCGGTGCCGGCCTGGGCTAGGGCCGCTGGCTTAGCAGTGGGGACGGCCCATCCGGGCACGCAATGAAGAGTGGCAGGGGTTTGCTGCTGGGCCAGAAATGGAGGCCGAGGAGAGTGAGCCCAAGGCTCTTTCTCATTTCCTTTCCTTTTCTATTCCTTTCCTTTTTTTCTTATCTCATGTGTACTTTTTGCATATATGTAAGTTATTTATGTGCAAGCATATATATATTCCCGTGGCTCTGATTATGAGTATAATTACACACTTGCACTCATATATGTATATTAGTACACGTGCCCCGATTCTATTATTATTTCCCAGAGAAAATGTAAATGATGCTCATGCATGCATTTCGTTATTTTATGTAGTCTAGGTTTAGCATTATTTCTATTGCCACCATATGCTCAACAAGCAACAAAACAAAAAGATCCTACTCTTCTATATGGTGAGATTTTTGAATGCAGGGGTTTTTGGAAAAACATTTTCAGGATATTTTTGCGGGAAAAGTAAATCAAGTTTTTAGTTTTATTTAGAAAAAGTTCAAATTTTTAGTGATTTTTAAAAATGATGCAAAAACACGGGTGTTACGAGTTCTACCCTCTTTTAGCTAGGCAAAGTGCCATTATTAGTTTGGTGTAGCGGAGGGTGTAAGGGAGGTAGGTGCCGAGGCCCACACCCTCCTTAGATAGTGTAGTAGCCATCAGGGGGCCCAGTATTACGTCTCACGCGTCTCAGCGTGCGGGTGGTACTCCGGCTTCCCGGAGCTGAGTGGTAGGATGGCATCATTCTAGTTGGAGGTCACCGTTATTGCCCTAGGCGCATCTAGAGCGCTAATGATGGAGGTCTTGTGGTTACGGGTGTACACGCTCTCGCAGAGTTGATAAAATCAATACGTATTGTCCTGGACTCGCCTCCGAGCTTGCGCCGACTTATGACATTTCTTCCCTCGACCCACGCTTCAGGGGGACTATGACTTTGATGCCCGATGGACCGAGAGGACTAGAGGAGGTCTCGTGCTACGCTCAAGTTGGAAAAATGAAGTTGCTTTTCGCAACTCGATCGTTAGTTGTTCTACCTCGCTTCGTGTCGACTTGATTCCCGCCAAGTGGCGATGTAATAAAAAGTGTAAACCTTGCTATTCTTGCTTTTGGTATGATGTATGTGATCGATATTAACTGTGATTTTGATATTGTGATGGAATGATCTCTCGGGGACTATCACTTTATACTTCAGTATCTATGGATTTCCCTTCGTGGAAATCGGGATCGTTACAAGTCCCCAAAACCTAGATACCGCTTGTGCTCTGGAGTTGTTATAGGAGGAAGCTGCTACGGTGGCGCCGCCGCATGGCCATCGCCACGGTGATTGGCCTCCAACAACTTGAGGGCGCCGCCACACCACGCGTGCCCCCTCGGGCGCTGCTCGCCCCACCAATACCACCGCCTCCATGAGTCGACAAGGCCCCGATGGTCGCCAGCATCGACTCACTGCCTCGTCTTCGGCTAGCACCCCATCCACGTGACACCGCTATGAAGGCTCTCAATGCCTAATGTCGCTGCTCTAGGGTTGTGCTTCAAGTACAATGCCAAAATGGCCTCGCGACCATCGTTGCGCTCCTAAGGTGTTGCATGCGAGTTGAAGCTATCTCGGGATTCATTCTCGTCTAATGACTCTTTTGGCAAGTTTAGATTCGAGTCCACTCCAGCAGAGCATCTCATGTTGGCTATTTCTAAGTCAGCATTTGTTGACACTCAATTAATGCATATTTTATTACCACCGGAGTGAATTAAAAAGAAAATAGTACATGTCAAATCCCAACCAAATATTATTTATCCGACGAGTTCCACGAAGTTTTGGTGTTCCAGTTTGTTTTGCGTGAATGTTGTGGAAATACAAATAAAGTATGCCAAATAAAGTGGAAAGCGCCAAAGTCAGAAATACGCCAAAGAGCAAAGGAAAGCCAATAGGCCAAAAACCACGTCAATCAAGCCCAAGAAGTGGAAGCCCAAATCAAGTTCGGGTCCAGTTTGGACTGCAGGACCACCGAGTATTTTTGGGCATAACTTTCTCATACGAACTTCGGTTTTTCAGCCATCCACCACTTGAAACAGAGCTAACGTACGAGGCCTACAAGCCCACAAAAATTTGAGGCCCAACGGACCAAGTTTGGGGGGCGGCTGGCGCATGGGGGCGGGCGGCCCCGAAATATGGCAAAAACTTCCGCCATTTTTATGGCGGTTTGTCTCCAGACGAAGGGCGGTTGCATGTGGTGCGATTTTTGCGTTCCCGCCAGTTTTTCCCTCGAAGCAAGGAGCACCCTCCATTCCCTCCTCCTCTCCACTATATATAGAGGGGCACTCCTCCCTCTACAACACACTACACTTCACAAAGCTTCAGGTCACATATCATACACAATGTAGTGGTGTCCTCTAGGTGTTCTTCACCTAGTTGTATAGATTAGAAAAGAGGAAGAGAGGAGAGGGAAGAGTGAAGAGGAGGAGCCAGTTTGTCGGATCCTTCTCAACCTTGTACCTCTACAGAGCCAACTTCTTTGTGAGTAATATCCGTGTTATCTTATGGTATTCTTTTTGATTATTACTTGACTAAATTCAGTCCTTATTCTATTTTACTTACTCGGATCTCCCGTTCGACAGAAGGCTCTAGTTTTTACGTGAAACTAGTTTCAGTAACGCAAGCGTAGACATGGTGTCCGGGCTAGAGTTTACCTGAGATTGCGCCCAATGCTACGGAATAGTTGTGGTAGCCCCGGGGTGACAGCCCGACCAGAGCCTTTTGTAGTCCACCACGTACGTGTTGGTGTTTTCGTGAGAGCTTTTGGCGGCACGACTCGATTACCGCTTTCCCGCTCTTTTTCGAGAGTCGGAAAGGTTCCCATCTGCTCCGGTAAGTAGGGGTTTAGTAAGCTCGAACCTTGGTATTTAGTAATTTTTGAGAAAAACCTTAGAGAACCCCTCTCTACCTACAAAAATATTCATCTACCTCATCTCTTGGGCGTACTTGATCCCTTCTAGTTCACTCTCGCTCCCCGTGGAAATCGATCACCCTCGAATACTCGGGTGAAAGCTACAGCGGTATCTTTCCGTGGCGCTTGCGGATTTATCTGTGATGCGTTAAAAATACCAACAAAGCATTCTCGCGGTTCAGTGCAGCCAAGATGGTTTTGCTCGGAGGGGCGATTCAAAGAAGTTCAGTGTGAATGTTCTCATTGACTCGCAGCTCATCTTCTTTTTATCAATGAAGCCTTGGTCTCGCAATTGCATGATGTTTAGACTTTGCAATCTCCAATTTCTACGTGCAAATAGTCGGTGGCGCTTTACTACAAAAGTCATTGTATTCTTCAACATATTCCTTGGACGCTGGCTAGCGCACTTTCTCTTTTTTCTCGATTTGAGGGTTCCGATCCGTAGTCGAGTTTGATGTTGTGATTTCGGGATGGATTGGCTTCAGGCCCTGCAGTCCCTATTTTTGTGGATTGGACTCGAAAAAGAACTCATCAGTTCCATATCAAGGTCAGTACGAGCTTCAGCGGGGTGTGGCTCGGATCAGCTTTCTCATATACTGTTACTGATTGAGGCAGAGCCAACTGCTTCTCAACCCAGTTCTTCTCTCCATTGCCACCGGCTATTCATGAGCCTTTGCTTGATGAGGTATGAGGATTTGTTCCAGGAACCTTCCGCTTACCCTCGTCCCTATGCCTTCACTCGAGGATGAGCAAAGGACTAAGTGTGGGGGAGTTTGTTGACGTCGTTAACTACATATTTTTATACCGTCAACATTAGTATAAAACTACCAAAAACACAATAGTGATGGGAGCTTTTGAGCTAACCTTTTTCCACAAGTTTTGGTACTTCACTTGTTTTGCGAGGGGCAATGTTGAAAACATATATATATTGGGCCAAAAGCAAAGGAAAAATATACAAGATAAAAATGGCCCTAATGCGAGCAAGGATAAACAAGGAGAAAAAGGGCACCAAAATGCGCCTTTTCGGGAAAGCGTACTTTCAGAACATCCTTCACCCCAATGGAAATGAGCCCAACACGATGCAAAACCAAACCGAGCAAATGGCTTCGGCATGACTTTTGAGATTCAACACAGCCCACCTGCCCGAAAGCCTCGAGCTCGAGCCTGAGCGAGACGGGTGCTGCGCGCACCCTATAGGCGCGCCCGCACCCACTTTTGGTGCCGAGCGCCCAACCTTGGCGAGGTGGTACATTAAGTGCATAGAGTACAGTCCAATGTGTGGCGCGTGGTGAAATCCATAAAACAAGCCCAAGAAGTCGAGGCCCAAATCCAACATGAAATCATACCGGGCCGCAGGACATGGGTTCAATATTTTTGGGCATAACTTTCTCATACAATCGAGTTTCGAGTGATCCACCGAGTCAAAAAGCAAGCTTACTCCGAGGCCCACGCACTCCTGCAAAGTTTCAGCAAAAATGGGCCTGATCATGGTGCGCTCCGCACCTTTGTGTGTGCTGCGCACCCATATGAGAGCGGTTCGGGCCCATCTTTCTCGAGCGGTGCATTACCTTCCAAAAGTGTGTTGCCGACGTTGGTTGGTCGGTTTAGCAATATTAGGCAGGTGTATTGAGGTCGGTTTTGGCTCCTTCCATATGGGGAGGGACATTTTCCAACAAGCCCCTCTCCCTCTACCTATAAAGGGAGGCCCTCTCCTCTTCCTCAAACACACCAATTCCACACAACACAAGGAAGAGCCACAATGTAGAAGAGAGGAAGAAGCTCCCACTCCACTCTTATTCTTCTTCTTCCTCCTTCTTAGTTCTAATGGAGTGAGAGGGGAAGGCTAGAAGAGGGCTTGCGGCCTCTTCTCCATGGAGTCCCGTGTGCCTACCCTGTGCATCGCGTGGATCTCGAGTGGCCGGAGTGCCTGGGACTTGTCGAGCACCCGCCACGCATGTACCTCTACAACCTTCTAATCATTTGGGTAAGAATGGTTGTGTCCTCTTCGCGACTTTTTTACTCTTAAGCATATTATCTAGCTGTTATAGAATTACGATTGATGAGTCGCTCCTTCGGGCGGTGCTCTGGTAGAAGGACCCCGGGACGGGTAAAGCCTTGTTAACACGCCGTGAGTAATGTCACTAGTGTAGACGTGGTGTCTAGACTAAGGGTTTTCTATCTTTTTGTGGCGCATCCCACGGTTGAGGGGGGTAGGCGGCTGGTTGTGACAGCCTTGTCCGTCCCTTGTAATCCCCACGTTACGGGTGTGGCGCATGTGCTAAATGCCGGTCTCCATCCCAGGTTGGGCGATTGCCTGTGCTCTAAGTAAGGACATAACAGACTAAGTGATCCTCGCTAGAGTTTGAGCCCATAAAGATCACCTCTTAGTTATCTGGGGTGATACGTTCGAGAAGTAATCACACAACCGTTCCTGATGGAAATACGTACCACAGTGCTTCGTTGGTATAACGACAATTCGTGCGCTTTGCGGTTGATTCTTGCATACGTTAAGAAAGCGTCAACAAGCATTTCTAAGCTCGGGTCTTAGGGGATGAGTCATAAATCTCTCGAGGCCTAAGAGCAGGTGTATTTATATCTAAAAAACTAAAATAATTATTTATTTTTCTTTTTCAAAATGAAACCACACTTATTCAAAATCTTTCTGCTTCTCCAAGGGGGATTCCGCGGGGCAAAATCTTTTTCAAAATCAAAATTTTCAGCAGGCCATTAACTCCACCTAAATTTAAAAAAAAAAAAACTTTGGTTAGGGCACTCCACCATCTCGTCATTTTGGCTTATGTTGCACCTACGATTTAAATTTTGATCATGCCTCGGCATTCTGGCATGATCAAGATTTTCAAATCCTCGATTTCAAATAGGATGAGAAGAGTCCATAGGTGCAAAGCCTAGGCCAGATTTATAATCTTTATACATGTTGGCTGGACTTGTCATTAGCCACGACAGTAGTGCTTTTGTATCATTTGTTCGGCTCTTGACATGGACGCTGCGCCTATGCCTTGACATGACACGTTGGAGGGTCGCTTTTGCACGTAAACCTACAATGGAACATAGGAAAATCCCGTGAACACATCCTAGAGAAGCTTGCTTCTCCCGTTGTAGAACCTGATCCCTCCACATTATGGCATGTCAAGCGTTGAGGAGCCCTCATCGTCCGAGCCATTCCCCCTATACCGCCATTGGAACCGACCGTTGAGCCTCTCCCGAACCACGCTAACACCGAAGGAAGGAATGCTTCGTCCTTCGGAAAGTTCAAGCGATTGCGAATTCAAGGATGATGAGTAACCTCGTGACCGAGGTGCGTCTTGGGCTTTCATATCTATCCCATCCTTGACTTCAATCTTCCATAGGCTACCCTCTCAGAAAATCTTTTTCACACTATAGAGGGGAAGCCATGATGAGGAGTTGGGAAAAGATTGCTTCCACCTCACACTTGACATCCCAAAGGCAAGCATCTTCCCAACCAAAACCCGACTCGAGGAGGCGAAGTTCATAACTCTATTCGCTTCACCCGAAGTTGCTTTCGTGCATTCGTGGAACTTGGCCCCTGTGCGCCCTCACACGAACACAAGTCATGTCCCTCTGGCCGATAAGACCGTGGTTCTTGACAATGGTCAAGATTCAACGTTCGTCCTTCATGACACATCTTTTGAGGAGAAAACCCTCATGTGCCATGGACATGCATGAAGCGACAACTCTTGAGACAGCGGAAATTTGTTCTTGAGCATAACAAGTTGTCAATTGAGACTTCCCTACATGCTCACCTTTGGGTCTTCTTCGAGTTTGTCTTTGCTTTCTAGCCGAGTGCTTCCACGAATTACAACCATCTCTTGGTTCTCTTTGTAAACCTTTTTAAGAATGGTTGCAAGCCTTGTAGTAGCATGATGACGCTAACCTTGCGCCTAGGCGTAATGCTAAATTCTTAGTGGTGAGCGGAGACTTCACCACCATGCGGGCTCGCGAGGATGTTTTCCACGGTCAAGCTTACGACCATAAAGAAAGCACCGCCTGGAGATACCCTGGACTATCATAGGCACAGAAGTCTTTCTCTCTTCTTATTAATAAAAGCAAGAACATGTTATCAGTTAGTATGCACCTTCGGAGGTATTCTTGTCTACTAACCATTTCGGGTGGAGATCGATTAAGAAGAACAAAAGAGGCATGCGACGCTTGAGAACATGAGGGCTACATCACAAAACAAAAAGTTATGATGTTCATGGGTGATGGAACATGCTCCAGAGGAGACCCCGGACCTTGCACACTTGACTTTTGCAAAGTCTAAGTGTAGGGGAAGATGGTGACAATCAAGTTCCATCCACCAAGGGATCATACATTTGAGGGTGAATAAAAGATGATGTCAGCCCTGCCTTGCTAGAGAGAATTGAGATGGAGAGAAAGAGTTTGAGAAAGGTAGAGAAGAAGAGAGAGAAAGTGATAAAGAGTGAGAGTTATCATATATATATATATAGTAATACAGAAGAGAGAGGAGCGGTGGGCCCCATGTGGTCCGTACACATACCAAAAAGTGCTGCCTCGATTCCACCCATCATTGCTACCACAAGCAAGAAGGACTCTTCTCTCATCCTTTGCCTATCACTATCATCAGACCCATGGCCCGCATTACACATCATGTGTGTGTGTGGCCTAGCTTGAATACACTGGGCTGAGCCATCACACGACCGCGAACAACTTCAATGCTTCATCCATAAATGCCGACGAGTATCTAATACTCGGTATGCAAAAGGTAACATTCACCACCATCTCACTCATTTTTGTCTCCATGAAAATAAAATTTGTATGCTTCCCATGCCATGACATATGTTTTGAGTTTGGGTGTACCTACATGTATACATGTAATACATCCATAGGTCTTTTTAAAATTGAGCATGGTGCTTAGGTTAAAGATCTCCTTTAATCAAAATTCGACATGGTGTTGGATCTTGATTAATGAACTTAGAGCTTCGCTTTGTCATGATCTATGAGTATCTTATATTGGAGATAAAATAAAGGCTATGTTATTCATTGCTTCTTTATGTTAGCCTTGCTAGGAGTAATGATGAGGTGAACAAATAAAAATAATAATAATAAAATAAATAATAATCATAATAAAGGCTCCCACGGTATTCTTGTCGATAGAGCCATGTGTTTTTGTTTTGTTTTGTTTTTCTTTGTTTAAATAAAACAGTACAGAATAAGTGTGGGGAGACCCCTCAATCAGACAATCATGCCCATCAGAGATCTCCCAACACAAAGGCACAAACCCCGAGCAATTCCACGATAAAGAAGGACTGAAACGGTGACCTACCATTAAACTCCTTCCTCTTCAAACGGCGGTTTGTGCAACTCCCTCTCTCAAAATCCTCATGAGTTTTTGAAGTCCGAAATTGAACAGATCCAAAGAAAGACAAAACTTCTTGACTCCATCTCTCGGTCTACCGATCGATTCATGGCATGCATACACTTTATTCCTCGTGCCAAAACCATACTCGATGAGCAACTACCCGTTAGGGACCCCATGTTCATCTAAACAATTGAGCTTTGAGATATGTTAGAATGACTTGATGCTTGCTCTCCTCTTATGCAGTGAGACTTGGTTTATGTGCAAAGAAATTCAATAAAGCATGCTCCTGGTTTTAGATTTAGACAAATCCTACTTTCACGGCTCTGAATAATGATAATGAATATCCACTATAGCTACTTCTCTGTATTGAGTTTTGTCAGGAGGGCTCCGTTGATGCAGCGATTGGGGGAGAGCTCATACTCCCAAGATCGAAACCACCGCACCCCCACATACATTATCTGCCGATTCTCACACAACGAGAATTGCTGCGCAACTGCATCATCTCGCGTCAGAAAACCAAATACTCCAGCCAAGGTTATGCCATGATCATCTCTGTTATCGAGAAAAGTATCATGCGAAAGAAGATCTGAGCTGCAGAGTGAAAGAAAAAGAGATGAAAAGAAGTGGACAGACACGTGTCCGAGGGCGAGTAGAGCCCACATCTCCACAAAGAGAGAGAGAGAGAGAGAGAGAGAGAGAGAGAGAGATAGAAGAAAGAAAATGGCACAATATCTCTCCCAAAAGCAGCCTAAAGAGAGAGATCATGGGTCAGGGGTGACCACACACATATCACATAGCGTCCACACTTTTGCACATTTCGATCCTGGGGTACATGGCACCTCTTTACCGACGATCCAGAGCTAGACACGACAAAACATACAGCTACGCTGTGCGACACTCCACTCCAGGAATCCACAAAAGCCCTACAAAAAGATAGGATGCGTGAGAGCGAAGAGTGCTTTGGCATGAAAACACAAATGAGTGACTATGTAGAGAGTCAACCATACTGGAGCACATTGCTATTTTATCTTCATCAACCAAGTCTTTGCACATGGAGTAGTAGCAGGAGATAGGAATTCATGTCGATTTCCATTTGACTCCAATCGTTCAGGTGCAACTTGGTAGCCACTTTTGAATGCTCACAAAAGCAGGTGAAGCCTAGAATAGCTTGTATGCGGTCTACATGCTTGGAGATTGAGGACGGCTTTGGTCACTGTGCACTTCATAGAGGATGAGCAGAGGACTAGTGATGTGTGGGGAGTTTGTTGACGGTCAGTTAACTACATATTTTATACGTCAACGATCAGTATAAAACTACCAAAAACACAATAGTGATAGGGCTTTGAGCTAACGCTTTTCCACAAGTTTTGGTACTTCACTTGTTTTGCAGGGCCAATGTTGAAAAACATATATATATTGGGCCAAAAGCAAAGGAAAATATACAAGATAAAAATGGCCCAATGCGAAAGCAAGGATAAACAAGGAGAAAAAGGCACCAAAATGCGCTATACCGGGAAAGCGTGCTCGTAACATCCTTCACCCCAATGGAAATGAGCCCAACACGATGCAAACCAAACCGAGAGCAAATGGCGTGGCACGACTTTTTGAGATTCAACACAGCCCACACTTGCCAGAAAGCCTGAGCTCGTAGAGCGGGAGGCCAGTGTAGCAGCGCACCCTAAGGTGCGCCCGCACCACTTTGGTGCGAACCGGCCCAACCTTGGCGCAGGTGGTACATTAAGTGCATAGGAGTACAGTCCAATGTGTGGCGGTGGTGAAATCCATAAAAACAAGCCCAGAAGTCGAGGCCCAAATCCAACATGAAATCATACCCGGCGCGGGACATGGGTTCAATATTTTGGGCATAACTTTCTCATACGAAATGCGGATTTCAGTTGATCCACCCGGTCAAAAGCGAAGCTTACTCCGAGGCCCACGCACTCCTGCAAAGTTTCAGCCAAAATGGGCTGATCATGGTGCGCTCGCACCTTTGG
>JADLZK010006230.1:0-18130 GCA_015847255.1 Hyparrhenia diplandra | reverse complement strand
GCCCGGATATGTTGTGAGAAATACGCTTACGAGCGGAGGCCAAAATGGCATCTTTTGTCTCTTGGTGCCCATGTGATACTGTAAAATTTTACTTTTAAATTACATCCTATGGGCTTCCAACGGGTCACTTTAGGTGGCAAATTGGATCTATCTTGGTCAAAATCTGCCAATCGCCCGAATCTGCTGAGCAGAGGCCAAAATGGCATCTTTGTCTCTAATTTGCCCGCGTGATACCTGTAGAAATTTTACTTTTCGATAACATTAAATTACATCTGTTGGGCTTCAAGGTCACTTTTCGGATCTATCTTGGTCAAAATCTGCCAATCTCCATAAATGTTGGCCAATCTGCGAGCGGAGGCGGAATGACCTCTTTTGAAAACCGTCAATTTTGCGAGCCTTCGCGATGCCTATCCAGACATGGACTTATGGATTTCAAAAATAGCTTTCTACTAGCCGCGCGGAGTCGGAATCACTACGATTGGAGTTACGGAACTCAAAAATGTCACCGCTAGGAATCTTGGATGAGAAATTTCCCAAAATGGAGGCCAAAATGGCATCTTTGGGCTCCTTAGCTGCCCCACGTGATAACTTTAAAGAATTGTACTTTTGATCCTCTAAATTAGGTCATGTTGGGCTTCCAACAGTCACTTTTCATGGCGACTAGATCTATCTTGGTCAAAAATCCGCCAATCTCCGAAATGTTGATCTCTGCCGAATCGGAGGCCAAAATGGCATCTTTTGTCTCTTCATTTGCCCACGTGATACCTGTAAGAATTTTACTTTTTGATATGTTGAATTACATCATGTTGGGCTTCCAACAGGTCACTTTTTTATGGTGACCGGATCTATCTTGGTCAAAAATCTACCAATCGCCGTGTTGTTGGCAAAATGCATCGAGCGGAGGCCAAAATGGCATCTTTTGTCTCTTGACTACCCACGTGATACCTGTAAGAATTTTACATTTTGATACGTTGAATTACATCCCGTTGGGCTTCCAACAGGTCACTTTCGTGGCGACAGGATCTATCTTGGTCAAAAATCTACCAATCGCGGATATGTTGTGAAAATCTGCGAACGGAGGCCAAAATGGCATCTTTTGTCTCTTCAGTTGCCCATGTGATACCTGTAAGAATTTTACTTTTCGATACGTTAAATTACATCCTATTGGGCTTCCAACGGGTCACTTTTTAAGTGGCGACCGGATCTATCTTGGTCAAAAATCGCCAATCGCCGGAAATGCGCACGAGCAGAGGCCAAAATGGCATCTTTTGTCTCTTCACCGCTTCCGCGTGATACCTGTAAGAATTTTACTTTTCGATAACATTAAATTACATCCTGTTGGGCTTCCAACAGGTCACTTTTCGTGGGCGACTGGATCTATCTTGGTCAAAATCTGCCAATCTCCATAAATGTTGGCAAATCGCCTCGAACGGAGGCGAGAATGACCTCTTTTGAAAACCGTCAATTTTGCGAGCCTTCGCGATGCCTATCGACATGGACTTATGGATTTCAAAATAGCTTTCTACTAGCCGCACGGAGTCCAGAATCACTACGATTGGAGTTACGGAACTCAAAAAATATCACCGCTAGGAATCTTGACAGAAATTTCCCAAAATGGAGGCCAAAATGGCATCTTTGGGCTCCTTAGCTGCCCCACGTGATAACTTTAAGAATTGTACTTTTTGATCCTCTAAATTAGGTCATGTTGGGCTTCCAACAGGTCACTTTTCATGGCGACTAGATCTATCTTGGTCCGTAAAAATCCGCCAATCTCCAGGCATCTTTTGTCTCTTCAGCTGCCCACGTGAATGATATGTTGAATTACATCATGTTGGGCTTCCAACGAGTCACTTTTTATGGAGGATCTATCTTGGTCAAAATGGCATCGCCCGAGAAATTTGTCTCTTGACGGAGGCCAAAATGGCATCTTTTGTCTCTTCAGCTACCCACGTGATACCTGTAAAAATTTTACATTTTGATATCGTTGAATTACATCTGTTGGGCTTCCAACAACAGTCACTTTCGTGGCGGGTGGATCTATCTTGGTCAAAAATCTACCAATCGCAAATGGATCTATCTTGGTCAAAAATGGCATCTTTGTCTCTTCAGCTGCCCATGTGATACCTGTAAATTTTACTTGACACGTTAAATTACATCCTATTGGGCTTCCAGGTCACTTTTCGTGGCAAGCTGATCTATCTTGGTCAAAAATCTACCAATCGCGGCCCGAGCAGGGCCAAAATGGCATCTTTTGTCTCTTCAACTGCCCACGTGATACCTGTTAAGAATTTTACTTTTCAATAACATTAAATTACATCTGTTGGGCTTCCAACGGGTCACTTTTTCATGGCGACTGGATCTATCTTGGTCAAAATCTGCCAATCTCCATAAATGTTGGCCAATCTGCCCGAACGGAGGCCGAAATGACCTCTTTTGAAAACCGTCAATTTTGTGAGCCTTCGCGATGCCTATCGAACATGGACTTATGGATTTCAAAAATAGCTTTCTACTAGCCGCGCACGGAGTCCGAATCACTACGATTGGAGTTACGGAACTCAAAAAATGTCACCGCTAGGAATCTTGACAGAAATTTCCCAAAATGGAGGCCAAAATGGCATCTTTGGGCTCCTTAAATTGCCCACGTGATAACTTTAAGAATTGTACTTTTTGATCCTCTAAATTAGGTCATGTTGGGCTTCCAACAGGTCACTTTTCATGGCGACTAGATCTATCTTGGTCAAAAATCCGCCAATCTCCAGAAATGTTGACAGAAATCTGCTCGAACGGAGGCCAAAATGGCATCTTTTGTCTCTTCAGCTGCCCACGTGATACCTGTAAGAATTTTACTTTTTGATATGTTGAATTACATCTGTTGGGCTTCCAACGAGTCACTTTTCATGGTGATTGGATCTATCTTGGTCAAAAATCTACCAATCGCCGGAAATGTTGGCAAATCTGCACGAACGGAGGCCAAAATGGCATCTTTTGTCTCTTCACTACCCACGTGATACCTGTAAGAATTTTACATTTTGATACGTTGAATTACATCCTGTTGGGCTTCCAACGAGGTCACTTTTCGTGGCGGCGGATCTATCTTGGTCAAAAATCTACCAATCGCGCGGATATGTTGTGCGTAATCTGCACGAACGGAGGCCAAAATGGCATCTTTTGTCTCTTCAGCTTTGCCCATGTGATACCTGTAAAATTTTACTTTTCGATACGTTAAATTACATCCTATTGGGCTTCCAACGGTCACTTTTCGTGGCGGCCGGATCTATCTTGGTCAAAAATCTGCCAATCTCCCAGAAATGTTGGCCGAAATCTGAACGAACGGAGGCCAAAATGGCATCTTTTGTCTCTTCAGCTGCCCACGTGATACCTGTAAGAATTTTACTTTTCGATAACATTAAATTACATCCTGTTGGGCTTCCAACGGGTCACTTTTCGTGGCGATTGGATCTATCTTGGTCAAAAATCTACAATCTCCATAAATGTTGACAAATCTGCGCGAACGGAGGCCAAAATGACCTCTTTTGAAAACCGTCAATTTTGCGAGCCTTCGTGATGCCTATCGACATGGACTTATGGATTTCAAAAATAGCTTTCTACTAGCTTCCAACGGAGTCACTTTCACTGGCGATTGGATCTTCTTGGTCAAAAAATGTCACCGCTAGGAATCTTGGAGAAATTTCCCAAAATGGAGGCCAAAATGGCATCTTTGGGCTCTTAGTTGCCCACGTGATAACTTTAAGAATTTTACTTTTTGATCCTCTAAATTAGGTCATGTTGGGCTTCCAACGGGTCACTTTTCATGGCGACTAGATCTATCTTGGTCAAAAATCTACCAATCTCCAGAAATGTTGACAAAAATCTGCTCGAGCGGAGGCCAAAATGGCATCTTTTGTCTCTTCAGCTTTGCCCACGTGATACACTGTAAGAATTTTACATTTTGATATGTTGAATTACATCTGTTGGGCTTCCAACGGTCACTTTTATGGGCAAATGGATCTATCTTGGTCAAAAATCTACCAATCGCCAGAAATGTTGACTCAAAATCTGCACGAACGGAGGCCAAAATGGCATCTTTTGTCTCTTCAGCTACCCATGTGATACCTGTAAGAATTTTACATTTTGATACGTTAAATTACATCCTGTTGGGCTTCCAACGGGTCACTTTTCGTGGCGGCGGGATCTATCTTGGTCAAAAATCTACCAATCGCGGATATGTTGTGAAATCTGCCTGAGCGGAGGCCAAAATGGCATCTTTTGTCTCTTCAGCTGCCCATGTGATACCTGTAAGAATTTTACTTTTCGATACGTTAAATTACATCCTATTGGGCTTCCAACGAGGTCACTTTTCGTGGCAAGCGGATCTATCTTGGTCAAAAATCTGCCAATCGCCCGGAAATCTGCACGAGCGGAGGCCAAAATGGCATCTTTTGTCTCTTCAGCTGCCCTCGTGATACCTGTAAGAATTTTACTTTTCGATAACATTAAATTACATCTGTTGGGCTTCCAACGGGTCACTTTTCGTGGCGGCGGATCTATCTTGGTCAAAATCTGCCAATCTCCATAAATGTTGACAGAAAATCTGCCCGAACGGAGGCCAAAATGACCTCTTTTTGAAAACCGTCAATTTTGCGAGCCTTCGCGATGCCTATCGACATGGACTTATGGATTTCAAAATAGCTTTCTACTAGCTTCGCACGGAGTCCGAATCACTACGATTGGAGTTCACGGAACTCAAAAAATGTCACCGCTAGGAATCTTGACAGAATTTCCCAAAATGGAGGCCAAAATGGCATCTTTGGGCTCCTTAGCTGCCCCACGTGATAACTTTAAGAATTGTACTTTTGATCCTCTAAATTAGGTCATGTTGGGCTTCCAACGTCACTTTTCATGGCGACTAGATCTATCTTGGTCAAAAATCCGCCAATCTCGAAAATGTTGACAAATCTTTCGAACGGAGGCCAAAATGGCATCTTTTGTCTCTTCAGCTGCCCACGTGATACACAGTAAGAATTTTACTTTTGATATGTTGAATTACATCTGTTGGGCTTCCAACGGGTCACTTTTATGGTGAATGGATCTATCTTGGTCAAAAATCTACCAATCGCCCGAAATGTTGACAATCTGCACGAACGGAGGCCAAAATGGCATCTTTTGTCTCTTCAGCTACCCACGTGATACACTGTAAGAATTTTACATCTTGATACGTTGAATTACATCTGTTGGGCTTCCAACGAGGTCACTTTCGTGGCGGCGGGATCTATCTTGGTCAAAAATCTACCAATCGCCAGATATGTTGACAAAATCTGCATGACGGAGGCCAAAATGGCATCTTTTGTCTCTTCAGCTGCCCATGTGATACCGTAAAAATTTTACTTTTCGATACGTTAAATTACATCCTATTGGGCTTCCAACGGGTCACTTTTAATGGCAAGCTGGATCTATCTTGGTCAAAAATCGCCAATCGCCCGAAATCTGCTGAGCAGAGGCCAAAATGGCATCTTTTGTCTCTTCAGCTGCCCACGTGATACACTGTAAGAATTTTACTTTTCGATAACATTAAATTACATCTGTTGGGCTTCCAACAGGTCACTTTTCGTGGCGATTGGATCTATCTTGGTCAAAATCGCCAATCTCCATAAATGTTGGCAATCTGCCCGAACGGAGGCGGAAATGACCTCTTTTGAAAACCGTCAATTTTGCGAGCCTTCGCGATGCCTATCAGACATGGACTTATGGATTTCAAAAATAGCTTTCTACTAGCTTCGCACGGAGTCCAGAATCACTACGATTGGAGTTACGGAACTCAAAAAATGTCACCGCTAGGAATCTTGACAGAAATTTCCCAAAATGGAGGCCAAAATGGCATCTTTGGGCTCCTTAGCTGCCCCACGTGATAACTTTAAGAATTGTACTTTTTGATCCTCTAAATTAGGTCATGTTGGGCTTCCAACAGGTCACTTTTCATGGCGACTAGATCTATCTTGGTCAAAAATCCGCCAATCTCCAGAAATGTTGACGAAATCTGCTCGAGCGGAGGCCAAAATGGCATCTTTTGTCTCTTCACCTGCCCACGTGATACCTGTAAGAATTTTACATTTTGATATGTTGAATTACATCTGTTGGGCTTCCAACGGTCACTTTTATGGTGGTGATGGATCTATCTTGGTCAAAAATCTACCAATCGCCCGGAAATGTTGGACAAATCTGCATGAACGGAGGCCAAAATGGCATCTTTTGTCTCTTCAGCTACCCACGTGATACCTGTAAGAATTTTACATCTTGATACGTTGAATTACATCCTGTTGGGCTTCCAACAGGTCACTTTTCGTGGCGACAGGATCTATCTTGGTCAAAAATCTACCAATCCCCAGATATGTTGGCTTCACGAACGGAGGCCAAAATGGCATCTTTTGTCTCTTCAGTTTGCCCATGTGATACCTGTAAGAATTTTACTTTTTCGATCACGTTAAATTACATCCTATTGGGCTTCCAACGTCAACTTTTAAATCAAGCGGATCTATCTTGGTCAAAAATCTGCCAATCGCCCGAAATCTGCAATGGAGGCCAAAATGGCATCTTTTGTCTCTTCATTTGCCCACGTGATACCTGTAAGAATTTTACTTTTCGATAACATTAAATTACATCTGTTGGGCTTCCAACGGGTCACTTTTCGTGGCGGCCCGGATCTATCTTGGTCAAAATCTGCCAATCTCCATAAATGTTGAATCTGCGCCTTGAACGGAGGCGAAATGACCTCTTTTGAAAACCGTCAATTTTGCGAGCCTTCGCGATGCCTATCGAGACATGGACTTATGGATTTCAAAAATAGCTTTCTACTAGCCATACGGAGTCGAGAATCACTACGATTGGAGTTCACGGAACTCAAAAAATGTCACCGCTAGGAATCTTGGCCAAATTTCCCAAAATGGAGGCCAAAATGGCATCTTTGGGCTCCTTAGCTGCCCCACGTGATAACTTTAAGAATTGTACTTTTGATCCTCTAAATTAGGTCATGTTGGGCTTCCAACGGGTCACTTTTCATGGCGACTAGATCTATCTTGGTCAAAAATCCGCCAATCTCGAAAATGTTGACGAGAAATCTGCTTTCGAACGGAGGCCAAAATGGCATCTTTTGTCTCTTCACTGCCCACGTGATACCTGTAAGAATTTTACTTTTTGATATGTTGAATTACATCCTGTTGGGCTTCCAACGGGTCACTTTTTTATGGTGACTGGATCTATCTTGGTCAAAAATCTACCAATCGCCGAAATGTTGACGAAATCGCACGAGACGGAGGCCAAAATGGCATCTTTTGTCTCTTCACTACCCACGTGATACCTGTAAGAATTTTACATCTTGATACGTTGAATTACATCCTGTTGGGCTTCCAACGAGGTCACTTTTCGTGGCGGCGGGATCTATCTTGGTCAAAAAATCTACCAATCGCCCGGATATGTTGACAAAATCTGCACGAACGGAGGCCAAAATGGCATCTTTTGTCTCTTCACTTTGCCCATGTGATACACGTAAGAATTTTACTTTTCGATCGTTAAATTACATCCTATTGGGCTTCCAACGGGTCACTTTTCGTGGCAATGGATCTATCTTGGTCAAAAAATCGCCAATCGCCAGAAATCAGCTGAACGAGGGCCAAAATGGCATCTTTTGTCTCTTCACCCCACGTGATACCTGTAAGAATTTTACTTTTCGATAACATTAAATTACATCTGTTGGGCTTCCAACGAGGTCACTTTTCGTGGCGACTTGGATCTATCTTGGTCAAAATCTGCCAATCTCCATAAATGTTGGCCAATCTGCACCTCGAACGGAGGCGGAATGACCTCTTTTGAAAACCGTCAATTTTGCGAGCCTTCGCGATGCCTATCGAGACATGGACTTATGGATTTCAAAAATAGCTTTCTACTAGCTTCGCACGGAGTCGAATCACTACGATTGGAGTTACGGAACTCAAAAATGTCACCGCTAGGAATCTTGGCGAAATTTCCCAAAATGGAGGCCAAAATGGCATCTTTGGGCTCCTTAGCTGCCCCCACGTGATAACTTTAAGAATTGTACTTTTTGATCCTCTAAATTAGGTCATGTTGGGCTTCCAACAGGTCACTTTTCATGGCGACTAGATCTATCTTGGTCAAAAATCCGCCAATCTCCGGAAATGTTGGCGAAAATGCGCTCGAGCGGAGGCCAAAATGGCATCTTTTGTCTCTTCAATTGCCCACGTGATACCTGTAAGAATTTTACATTTTGATATGTTGAATTACATCTGTTGGGCTTCCAACGGGTCACTTTTTTATGGTGATTTGGATCTATCTTGGTCAAAAATCTACCAATCGCCGGAATATGTTGTGAAATCTGCATGAGCGGAGGCCAAAATGGCATCTTTTGTCTCTTCACTGCCCATGTGATACTGTAAGAATTTTACTTTTTGATACGTTAAATTACATCCTGTTGGGCTTCCAACAGGTCACTTTTCGTGGCGACTGGATCTATCTTGGTCAAAAATCTACCAATCGCGAATATGTTGACAAAAAATCTGCGAGACGGAGGCCAAAATGGCATCTTTTGTCTCTTCACTTGCCCATGTGATACACTGTAAGAATTTTACTTTTCGATAACATTAAATTACATCCTGTTGGGCTTCCAACGGTCACTTTTCGTGGCGACTGGATCTATCTTGGTCAAAATCTACCAATCTCCATAAATGTTGGCCAATCTGCCCGACGGAGGCGGAAATGACCTCTTTTGAAAACCGTCAATTTTGCGAGCCTTCGCGATGCCTATCGGAACATGGACTTATGGATTTCAAAAATAGCTTTCTACTAGCCTTCCGGAGTCGAAATCACTACGATTGGATTTATCTTGGTCAAAAATGTCACCGCTAGGAATCTTGGCCAAAATTTCCCTAAATGGAAGCCAAAATGGCATCTTTGGGCTCCTTAAATGGCCACGTGATAACTGTAAAATTATACTTTTCGATCCTCTAAATTACCTCATGTTGGGCTTCCAACGGGTCACTTTTCATGGCGACTTGGATCTATCTTGGTCAAAAATCCGCCAATCTCGAAAATGTTGGCAAATAGCTTTCGAGCGGAGGCCAAAATGGCATCTTTTGTCTCTTTTGCCCACGTGATACTGTAAGAATTTTACATTTTGATACGTTGAATTACATCTGTTGGGCTTCCAACGCACTTTTCGTGGCAAATGGATCTATCTTGGTCAAAAATCTGCCAATCCCCAAAATTGGAAATCTGCGCAAAGGCCAAAATGGCATCTTTTGTCTCTTCGATTTGCCCACGTGATACCTGTTAAAATTTTACTTTTTGATCCGTTAAATTACATCATGTTGGGCTTCCAACGGGTCACTTTTCATGGCGACTGGATCTATCTTGGTCAAAAATCCTGCCAACATCTCCGTGAAATGTTGGTCAAAAATCGCGCGTCGCCTTCGCGATGCCTGGCCAAAATGGCATCTTTTGTCTCTTGAGGCCATAAATAAGAATTTTACTTTTCAATAACATTAAATTACATCTGTTGGGCTTCCAACGTGTCACTTTTTTTGGCGACTTGGATCTATCTTGGTCAAAATCTACCAATCTCCATAAATGTTGACAAAATTCCGGAACATGACCTCTTTTTAAACCGTCAATTTTGCGAGCCTTAGATGCCTATCTTGGACTTATGGATTTCAAAAATAGCTTTCTACTGGGCTTCATGCGGAGTCCGAATCACTACGATTGGATCTATCTTGGTCAAAAAATGTCACCGCTAGGAATCTTGGCAAATTTCCCTAAATGGAGGCCAAAATGGCATCTTTTGTCTCTTAGACTACCCACGTGATAACTTTAAGAATTTTACATTTTGATCCTCTAAATTACATCATGTTGGGCTTCCAACGGGTCACTTTTCATGGCGACTAGATCTATCTTGGTCAAAAATCTACCAATCTCGGATATGTTGGCCAAAAAATCTTTTGCTCTTCGAGCGGAGGCCAAAATGGCATCTTTTGTCTCTTCAAAAATCCATGTGATACCTGTAAGAATTTTACTTTTTGATACGTTAAATTACATCCTATTGGGCTTCCAACGGGTCACTTTTCGTGGCAAATGGATCTATCTTGGTCAAAAAATCTGCCAATCCCCGAAATGTTGATTAAATTAATCTGCACGAGCGGAGGCCAAAATGGCATCTTTTGTCTCTTCGGTTGCCCACGTGATACACGCGTGAAATTTTTACTTTTCAATAACATTAAATTACATCTGTTGGGCTTCCAACGGTCACTTTTCGTGTGACGTGGATCTATCTTGGTCAAAAATCTGCCAATCTCCATAAATGTTGACAAATCTGCCCGAACGGAGGCGAGAATGACCTCTTTTTGAAAACCGTCAATTTTGCGAGCCTTCGCGATGCCTATCGGACATGGACTTATGGATTTCAAAAATAGCTTTCTACTAGCCGCGCGGAGTCCGAATCACTACGATTGGAGTTACGGAACTCAAAAAATGTCACCGCTAGGAATCTTGGCAGAAATTTCCCAAAATGGAGGCCAAAATGGCATCTTTGGGCTCCTTAGCTGCCCCACGTGATAACTTTAAGAATTGTACTTTTGATCCTCTAAATTAGGTCATGTTGGGCTTCCAACGGTCACTTTTCATGGCGACTAGATCTATCTTGGTCAAAAATCCGCCAATCTCGAAATGTTGGCCAAATCTGCTCGAACGGAGGCCAAAATGGCATCTTTTGTCTCTTCACTGCCCACGTGATACCTGTAAGAATTTTACTTTTTGATATGTTGAATTACATCTGTTGGGCTTCCAACGGGTCACTTTTATGGTGACTGGATCTATCTTGGTCAAAAAATCTACCAATCGCCGAGAAATGTTGACGAAATCTGCACGAACGGAGGCCAAAATGGCATCTTTTGTCTCTTCAACTACCCACGTGATACCTGTAAGAATTTTACATCTTGATACGTTGAATTACATCTGTTGGGCTTCCAACAGGTCACTTTTCGTGGCGACGGGATCTATCTTGGTCAAAAATCTACCAATCGCGGATATGTTGGCCAATCTGCCGAATCGAGGAGGCCAAAATGGCATCTTTTGTCTCTTCGGTGCCCATGTGATACCCAGTAAGAATTTTACTTTTCGATAACGTTAAATTACATCCTATTGGGCTTCCAACAGGTCACTTTTCGTGGGCAACCTGGATCTATCTTGGTCAAAAATCTGCCAATCGCCGCAAATGTTGCTGAAAGCGAGAGGCCAAAATGGCATCTTTTGTCTCTTCAGCTGCCCACGTGATACCTGTAAGAATTTTACTTTTCGATAACATTAAATTACATCCTGTTGGGCTTCCAACAGGTCACTTTTCGTGGCGACTGGATCTATCTTGGTCAAAATCTGCCAATCTCCATAAATGTTGACAAAATGCGAGCGGAGGCGAATGACCTCTTTTGAAAACCGTCAATTTTGCGAGCCTTCGCGATGCCTATCGACATGGACTTATGGATTTCAAAAATAGCTTTCTACTACTTCCATGCGGAGTCCTTTTCACTACGATTGGAGTTATCTTGGTCAAAAAATGTCACCGCTAGGAATCTTGGCAAATTTCCCAAAATGGAGGCCAAAATGGCATCTTTGGGCTCCTTAGTTGCCCCACGTGATAACTTTAAGAATTGTACTTTTTTGATCCTCTAAATTAGGTCATGTTGGGCTTCCAGCGGGTCACTTTTCATGGCGACTAGATCTATCTTGGTCAAAAATCCGCCAATCTCGAAATGTTGGCAAATCTGCTCGAGCGGAGGCCAAAATGGCATCTTTTGTCTCTTCATTTTGCCCGTGATACCTGTAAGAATTTTACTTTTGATATGTTGAATTACATCTGTTGGGCTTCCAACGGTCACTTTTATGGTGACTGGATCTATCTTGGTCAAAAAATCTACCAATCGCCCGAAATGTTGACAGAAATCTGCACGAGCGGAGGCCAAAATGGCATCTTTTGTCTCTTCAGCTACCCACGTGATACCTGTAAGAATTTTACATCTTGATACGTTGAATTACATCTGTTGGGCTTCCAGCGGGTCACTTTTCGTGGCGATAGGGATCTATCTTGGTCAAAAATCTACCAATCGCCCGATATGTTGGCCAAATCTGCACGAGCGGAGGCCAAAATGGCATCTTTTGTCTCTTCACTGCCCATGTGATACCTGTAAGAATTTTACTTTTCGATACGTTAAATTACATCCTATTGGGCTTCCAACGGTCACTTTTCGTGGCAACCTGGATCTATCTTGGTCAAAAATCTGCCAATCGCCCGAAATGCGCACGAACAGAGGCCAAAATGGCATCTTTTGTCTCTTCAACTGCCCACGTGATACCCGTAAAATTTTACTTTTCGATAACATTAAATTACATCTGTTGGGCTTCCAACGGGTCACTTTTCGTGGCGACTGGATCTATCTTGGTCAAAATCGCCAATCTCCATAAATGTTGACGAAAAATGCGCGAACGGGCGCGAATGACCTCTTTTGAAAACCGTCAATTTTGCGAGCCTTCGCGATGCCTATCGGACATGGACTTATGGATTTCAAAATAGCTTTCTACTAGCCGCACGGAGTCGAGAATCACTACGATTGGAGTTACGGAACTCAAAAAATGTCACCGCTAGGAATCTTGGCAAATTTCCCAAAATGGAGGCCAAAATGGCATCTTTGGGCTCCTTAGCTGCCCCCACGTGATAACTTTAAGAATTGTACTTTTGATCCTCTAAATTAGGTCATGTTGGGCTTCCAACAGGTCACTTTTCATGGCGACTAGATCTATCTTGGTCAAAAATCCGCCAATCTCGAAATGTTGGCCAAATCTGCTCGAGCGGAGGCCAAAATGGCATCTTTTGTCTCTTCAGCTGCCCACGTGATACACCTAAGAATTTTACTTTTTGATATGTTGAATTACATCTGTTGGGCTTCCAACGAGGTCACTTTTTTATGGTGACTGGATCTATCTTGGTCAAAAATCTACCAATCGCCCGAAATGTTGGCCAAAAATCTGCACGAGCGGAGGCCAAAATGGCATCTTTTGTCTCTTCAGCTACCCACGTGATACCTGTAAGAATTTTACATCTTGATACGTTGAATTACATCTGTTGGGCTTCCAACGGGTCACTTTTCGTGGCGACAGGATCTATCTTGGTCAAAAATCTACCAATCGCGGATATGTTGTGAAATCTGCACGAACGGAGGCCAAAATGGCATCTTTTGTCTCTTCAGCTGCCCATGTGATACACAGTAAGAATTTTACTTTTCGATACGTTAAATTACATCCTATTGGGCTTCCAACAGGTCACTTTTCGTGGCAAGCTGGATCTATCTTGGTCAAAAATCTGCCAATCGCCCGGAAATCTGCCCGCGAGAGGCCAAAATGGCATCTTTTGTCTCTTCAACGCCCACGTGATACTGTAAGAATTTTACTTTTCGATAACATTAAATTACATCTGTTGGGCTTCCAACAGTCACTTTTCGTGGCGACTGGATCTATCTTGGTCAAAATCGCCAATCTCCATAAATGTTGACAGAAATCTGCGAGCGGAGGCGAATGACCTCTTTTGAAAACCGTCAATTTTGCGAGCCTTCGCGATGCCTATCGGACATGGACTTATGGATTTCAAAAATAGCTTTCTACTAGCTTCGCACGGAGTCGAGAATCACTACGATTGGAGTTACGGAACTCAAAAATGTCACCGCTAGGAATCTTGACAGAAATTTCCCAAAATGGAGGCCAAAATGGCATCTTTGGGCTCCTTAGTCGCCCCACGTGATAACTTTAAGAATTGTACTTTTGATCCTCTAAATTAGGTCATGTTGGGCTTCCAACGGGTCACTTTTCATGGCGACTAGATCTATCTTGGTCAAAATCCGCCAATCTCGAAATGTTGACAGAAATCTGCTTTCGAGCGGAGGCCAAAATGGCATCTTTTGTCTCTTCACCGCCCACGTGATACCTGTAAGAATTTTACATTTTGATATGTTGAATTACATCTGTTGGGCTTCCAACGGGTCACTTTTATGGTGACTGGATCTATCTTGGTCAAAAATCTACCAATCGCGGATATGTTGTTGAAATCTGCATGAGCGGAGGCCAAAATGGCATCTTTTGTCTCTTCAAATGCCCATGTGATACCTGTAAGAATTTTACATTTGATACGTTAAATTACATCTGTTGGGCTTCCAACGGTCACTTTTCGTGGCGACAGGATCTATCTTGGTCAAAAATCTACCAATCGCCCGATATGTTGTGTAAATGCGCGCGAGCGGAGGCCAAAATGGCATCTTTTGTCTCTTCATGTTGCCCATGTGATACCTGTAAGAATTTTACTTTTCAATAACATTAAATTACATCTGTTGGGCTTCCAACGGGTCACTTTTAAGCATTGGCGAAATGGATCTATCTTGGTCAAAATCTACCAATCTCCATAAATGTTGGCCTGAACCCGAAAATGGCATCTTTTGTCTCTTCAGGGAGTACTTCCACGGCGGTTTTACTCTTTTTTAAATTACATCTGTCAATTTTCCGAGCCTTTTCGCGATGCCTCTATCTTGGTCAAAAACTTAATCTCCATAAATTTCAAAAATAGCTTTTTGAAAGCCGTCAATTTTGCGAGTCTTGCAGAATCACTATGGACTTGGATTTCAAAAATAGGAACTCAAAAAATGTCACCGCTAGGAATCTTGGCTCAAAAAATCCCTAAATGGAAGCCCAAAATGGCATCTTTGGGCTCCTTAGCTGCCCCACGTGATAACTTTAAGAATTGTACTTTTTGATCCTCTAAATTAGGTCATGTTGGGCTTCCAACGGGTCACTTTTCATGGCGACTAGATCTATCTTGGTCAAAAATCCGCCAATCTCGAGAAATGTTGACCAAAATCTGCTCGAGCGGAGGCCAAAATGGCATCTTTTGTCTCTTCAATTTTGCCCACGTGATACCTGTAAGAATTTTACATTTTGATACGTTGAATTACATCCTGTTGGGCTTCCAACAGGTCACTTTTATGGTGACTGGATCTATCTTGGTCAAAAATCTATCTATCTTGGTCAAAAATCTTTTGTCTCTTCGGTCCCGGATATGTTGGCGATTTTGATCTGCATTACATCGGAGGCCAAAATGGCATCTTTTTGTCTCTTCGCGAGATATGTTGACCGCCCATGTGGCATCTTTTGTCTCTTCACACGTAAGAATTTTACTTTTCGATACGTTAAATTACATCCTATTGGGCTTCCAACAGATCACTTTTCGTGGCGGCTGGATCTATCTTGGTCAAAAATCTACCAATCGCCCGAAATGTTGCCCGAGCGGAGGCCAAAATGGCATCTTTTGTCTCTTCATTTTGCCCACGTGATACTGTAAAATTTTACTTTTCAATAACATTAAATTACATCTGTTGGGCTTCCAACGAGGTCACTTTTCGTGGCGACTGGATCTATCTTGGTCAAAATCTACCAATCTCCATAAATGTTGGCCAATCCTGCGAACGGGAGGCGGAATGACCTCTTTTGAAAACCGTCAATTTTGCGAGCCTTCGCGATGCCTATCGGACATGGACTTATGGATTTCAAAAATAGCTTTCTACTAGCCGCACGGAGTCGAGGAATCACTACGATTGGAGTTATCTTGGTCAAAAATGTCACCGCTAGGAATCTTGGCGAAATTTCCTAAATGGAAGCCAAAATGGCATCTTTGGGCTCCTTAGGCGCCCCACGTGATAACTTTAAGAATTATACTTTTGATCCTCTAAATTAGGTCATGTTGGGCTTCCAACGGGTCACTTTTCATGGCGACTGGATCTATCTTGGTCAAAAATCCGCCAATCTCCAGAAATGTTGGCAAATCTGCTCGAGCGGAGGCCAAAATGGCATCTTTTGTCTCTTCACCTGCCCACGTGATACTTTTTGTTGAAGAATTTTTTCACATTTTGATAATCTTTGAATTACATCTGTTGGGCTTCCAACGGGTCACTTTTGTCGTGGCAAATGGATCTATCTTGGTCAAAAAATCTATCTGCCAATCTACCAAAATGTTGGCGAGAAATCGAAGCGGAGGCCAAAATGGCATCTTTTGTCTCTTCAATTTGCCCACGTGATACTGTAAGAATTTTACTTTTCAATACGTTAAATTACATCTGTTGGGCTTCCAACAGGTCACTTTTCGTGGCCAAAATGGCATCTTTTGTCTCTTGGATCTATCTTGGTCAAAAATCTGCCAATCTCCATAAATGTTGGTCAAAATCGCCAATCTCCATAAATAAAATGGAGGCCAAAATGACCTCTTTTGAAAACCGTCAATTTTGTGAGCCTTCGCGATGCCTATCGACATGGACTTATGGATTTCAAAATAGCTTTCTACTAGCTTCATGGAGTCCAGAATCACTACGATTGGAGTTATCTTGGTCAAAATATGTCACCGCTAGGAATCTTGACAGAAATTTCCCAAAATGGAGGCCAAAATGGCATCTTTGGGCTCCTTAGCTGCCCCACGTGATAACTTTAAGAATTGTACTTTTGATCCTCTAAATTAGGTCATGTTGGGCTTCCAACAGGTCACTTTTCATGGCGACTAGGATCTATCTTGGTCAAAAATCCGCCAATCTCGAGAAAATGTTGACCAATCTGCTCGAACGGAGGCCAAAATGGCATCTTTTTTGTCTCTTCAGCTGCCCACGTGATACCTGTAAGAATTTTACATTTTGATACGTTGAATTACATCCTGTTGGGCTTCCAACGAGGTCACTTTTAAATGGCGACTGGATCTATCTTGGTCAAAAATCTACCAATCGCGGATATGTTGACGTAAATCTGCATGAGCGGAGGCCAAAATGGCATCTTTTGTCTCTTCAGCCGCCCATGTGATACACTGTAAGAATTTTACTTTTCGATACGTTAAATTACATCCTGTTGGGCTTCCAACGAGGTCACTTTTCGTGGCAATGGATCTATCTTGGTCAAAAAATCTAAATCGCCCATGAAATGTTGCGAAATTACGAAGCGGAGGCCAAAATGGCATCTTTTGTCTCTTCAGCTGCCCACGTGATACCTGTAAGAAACGTAAGAATTTTACTTTTCAATAACATTAAATTACATCCTGTTGGGCTTCCAACGGTCACTTTCGTGGCGGATCTATCTTGGTCAAAATCTACCAATCTCCATAAATGTTGACAGAAATCTGCGCCGACGGAGGCGGAATGACCTCTTTTGAAAACCGTCAATTTTGCGAGCCTTTGGCGCGATGCCTATCGACATGGACTTATGGATTTCAAAAATAGCTTTCTACTAGCTTCATACGGAGTCGGAATCACTACGATTGGAGTTCTACGGAACTCAAAAAATGTCACCGCTAGGAATCTTGGCCAAATTTCCCTAAATGGAAGCCAAAATGGCATCTTTGGGCTCCTTAGCTGGCCATGTGATAACTTTAAATTATACTTTTCGATCCTCTAAATTAGGTCATGTTGGGCTTCCAACGGGTCACTTTCATGTGATTGGATCTATCTTGGTCAAAAATCCGCCAATCTCGAAATGTTGGCAAATCTGCTTTCGAGCGGAGGCCAAAATGGCATCTTTTGTCTCTTCGGTTGCCACGTGATACACTGTAAATTTTACATTTTGATACGTTGAATTACATCTGTTGGGCTTCAACGGGTCACTTTCGTGGCAAATGGATCTATCTTGGTCAAAAATCTGCCAATCCCGAAATGTTGGCAATCAATGCGAGCGAGGAGGCCAAAATGGCATCTTTGTCTCTTCGATTGCCCACGTGATACCTGTTAGAATTTTACTTTTCAATACGTTAAATTACATCTGTTGGGCTTCCAACGGGTCACTCGTGGTATTGGATCTATCTTGGTCAAAATCACCAATCTCCATAAATGTTGGCAATCGCCCGAGCGGAGGCGAATGACCTCTTTTTTTGAAAACCGTCAATTTTGGCGAGGCGCGCGATGCCCTGCTCGGAACATGGACTTATGGATTTCAAAATAACTCTACTAGCTTCGCACAGGTCAGAATCACTACGATTGGAGTTCACGGAACTCAAAATATGTCACCGCTA
>JADLZK010006227.1:0-24816 GCA_015847255.1 Hyparrhenia diplandra | reverse complement strand
TTTTCCTATATCTTTCTGATCCAGCTTTTTTGATTCCTAGCTTTCATTGACTCATTTTCCATTTCCCAACCTTCCCTCTTTGCTCTATTCCCATCGAGATGTCTTCTCAAATCAAACTCTCTTCTCTCCGTCACCTCTCTTAGCCCTCTCTCTCTCTTCCAAACCACGGCCCTTCTCTCTCTCTCCTTTTCCCTCTCTCTTCTACCTCCGTCTTCCCTCTCTCCCTCGCACTCTCTCTCCCCCTCTCTCTCCTCTGCTGTCTTCTTCCTCCGGATCAACACCCGTCTCTCCCCCTCATCTCTCTTTCAGATCGATCTACCTCTCTCTCCATCTCTCTCCTCTATCTCCATCTCTCCCCTCTGGTTCAACGTTTCGAATGATATTTCTAGATGAATTTGTGTGTGTTTTTCTTTTCAGCTCTCAATCGTTTTGTACTTGGCGCGTCTTACATCAACTGTTGTTTGCATCCTCTCCGTTTTATTTTTTTTATAATTTAATCTAGTGCCGGAGCTCAACAGGTTCGTAACAAATCCCATCCTCTTTTTTTTTTTTTTTTTCTCTATTTTTCATTTATTGTGGATTACCTTTGCCTTACCTAGGTCTATTAGAAATTTCAACTGTGAGCGATCATTTTATACTACCACTTTACTAGATATATAAAAGAGATTAGGTTGTATATGTACTTGTTTTGTTCGATCTGAATGTTGCATTTGTATTGTAGAGCTGTTTATTTCAGATCCTTTGAGTTTGTTTATCAATTATCCATCATGGTATTTTCTATTATTATTGTTGACATATGTCAATCCGTACTATTATCTGTAATTATTGTATTGTTCGATCCAATGTCAGTTCTGGGTCTGGGTCTATCACTATCCTGTTCCATGCTTTTCAAACAACCCAACATATTAGTTTGTATACACGTCAGGAAAGATGCCGAATTGGGCTAACCAAATCAGAGAGCCATGCCTTGATTATTTCCATACTGTCTACAACATGATTGTTTCTAGTTAGTGTTCCTGTGATTCATAACTCAGAATGTTAACTATTTTATTCTAGGCTATAGAGATTAGCTGTGAAAAGTGGCAAAGATAGCAGACAAGAATTTTTGGGCTGACTATTTTGCCAGATTTTGTTTCTACATAAAAGGTTGACTCTTTTTGCATTTTAGTTGATTTTGTCAAGATTTTGGGCGATTAGCATCATGAGTCTATGCAATGCTTAACGAAGTAAAAGTTTGTTGTAACTCCATAGCTGCAAAATGTGTACATTGCTGCTTCTTTCCATTTTAGATTAGTGTTACTGTTGTAGTAATTCCAATGGTCTTTTGGATTAGTACTCCAAAGATGACTAAAATAGTTGATATTAATAAAATTCTGATTATAACATGTAATATATGATATATGACTATGTAGGAACCTGTGGGCCTTGATGGACAAGGCTTCATTGTAGTGGCATGTTCTATCTAAATAATTTGCAATGCCAATTTTGAGATGTTGGTATTGAAATAGGAATGGCTAGATCTATATCAGTCCTTTGGCTGTTTTAGTCTTTGGTGCCATCCTTTGCATTTGGGGGGCTTTACATGTCCATGTATTGAGGTGAAAAACTAAACTAATTTATTTTGTGTAAGTCATGTCAAGTACTATTATTTTGTGAAAATCCCGCCACTGTTTTAGCTTGCAACAAAAACACTATTATTTCTATCAATGTTTCCTAGAGTTGAGCATCTGGGGCTTTCGTCGATGCACATTTCCTATTTCTTCAACCTAGAATAGTGTAACTATTTACCATGTTCAGTGAGTTGCTTCTGATGAATAAAACATTGCACCATCTAATTCAGAGAATTATTTTGCACCATTCATAAGTTTAGTTGTCCATATTTACTATTAAACTGAAGAGGCAGATTGGGGGTAGCTGATCCTGTAAAAACCGCTGCCCATACTCTGCTGTTGTTTGAAGAACAGGATTTGAAGTTTTAGTCTGATGTCCAGTTGGTGTTTCTTCTCTGTTAAGTTTGCTTTCCTTTTTGGTAAAATAATATTTGCCCACTGCTCCATTCATCGCTACTTTTTTCTAGTTACTATGTTATAGAAATATTCATTTTTTATGGTAGCTATTTGAACTCAGAATTCATATTTGTTTTTGCTTAGTTCTATGCCTTTTTGTAATTAATCTAGGAGTATAACCACAAAAAAACTATCCTAGATGGCTAGATACCTCACTATATTCTCAATGAGTGAACTCATGGCTGCCTCTATTTATGAAAGTAGTAAAAATCATAGATTTTTTATGCTTAAAATCCGAGTATGTTTTCATGAATCTTATACAAACTACTTATGAGGCTACTATGCATCTGTGAAAAAATGTTTATGTTTCATAAAGTAAATTGAAGACAAGGCCAGTAGGTTGGTTGTGGTTAGGTTTCTCTGAATATATGCAGATTTTCTTAATCAAGGTTTGGGTCATGCAAATAGTTCTTAATTCAATATTAAAATCCACTATGGGGATCTCCACTACAGTGAGATTTAATAAAAAGGTTTGGGTGATGCGAATAGTTTGTTTGTTTTTTTTTTTTTTCCTCACAGACAAGGTATCTGGCTCAAGGATAAATGAAGGCCGTGCATGTTTCCAGGTGCCCTACCGATCTTATAAGAAGAACAACATATGGTTGGCTATGTATCTAGACTATCTCTTAAATTAAATGCATTACTCGATGAACATTAATTAGCCTGGGCCATTTGCTCACTCTAATAGTGTTTTTAATTAGCCTGGGCCATTTGATCATTCTAATCATTTTTTTTTTTAGTCACACGTGCCTTGCTTCTGTGCTCCTGATGAGTTCTTGGGCTATTTTATTTTTTAACAATCCTGCTTTTATTTGTTACATGGTTTTCAGGTTCGAATGAAAGGAATTTTGGTGTTTCCTTCCAAGTACCATTTCGAGATTTAGCCTACCAATGTTTGGCACTGTGATATATTGGTAAGTTGTTTATTCCATATTGCTGCTGATGCATGGTCACTAATCCATGTTTCTTTTTACTTCGCTGTATACTGTGTTATAGTACCTTCTATCTGGAATTGGCTCATGATATATTTTGGTAATTTGTACTTACGAATTGAAACTCATGCCCTCATGTCCGTAAAAAAGCTGCCTTTGTTTGTCTCCATGGTGATGATCTCAGGACCTACTTTCATTAGTGCTCACATTTATAGGCATGTGTATGCTAAACGGGCCTTTATTCCCTTTCCAAAATTTAGGCCACCATGTTTTTTTCATTTTAGTTTTCAGCCTTCTTTTTTGTGTTCCTGCTCTCAATGAATGGTTTGTTAAAGGCGACCTGGTCTTCCAAATCTCTGAAACTCACCTTGGGTTCCTGTCTGTTGTGGCCATTGACGCTAGGCCATATGCTTACTGGTGGCCCAAATGGCTGTTGAGACACCGACGTGGCATGGTTGATTTGCAAGAAGAATGGCGCCTCAATCACCGTGGTATGTTCCGTTGTGCACCATTCCTGCACCTTCAATGGTGGTGTGGCTGGCTGGTGTCTAATACCTGAAACTCTGAAAGTGTTATGTGCGGCACTGCAGCTTAACTGTTTTTGGATCTTACTTTATGTGGACTGATAATTGGATATTACTTTATGTGGACTGATAATTGCAGATCAATGCTTGATACTGCGACTACTTCACACAAAAAGAAAAAAAGGAAAAGCTGACCATGTTAATCGAAGCTTGGACAGGATGGTACTTCTCTTGATCCAAGCTATGCCAGAATCAAGCCGATACCGTGAAAACTTCCCAGTATCTTTGACAGCTTGAATGCCCTTTTGATTGTCATTCAGAGATATTTTATAGAAAGTCACATGTTTGTTCAGATAAGTTTGACCACGACATGCATGACGTTGAAGAACCGTTAATGTCTTTGTGCAGCATTTCCTACAAAAGAACTTTAACATCATACGTAATATATATTTATGTGATGTTGTCTGTCATCGACCGGTCCATAAATTTATGCCATATATACTTTTCTCAAATGTTTGACAGTCCTCTGTACAAAACTTTACAGCCTGCTACCTGCACGCGATGGGGGCGTGCCTTCTACTAATGTACTCTTGTACTGTAGCAAAATATGCCTTATTATACTAATAAATATTTTTTGTAGTCCATGATCTTATGCTAGTATGGTTGCTGAAGGGGCTGATGTACTAAATGTACTATTACTTTATATATACAAAGTATTTGGGAACAAGTATATTATTCTCGTTCATAAAATGATGTTTAGCACAAGTTAATTATGTTATTTTTTTATTTTTGTTTAGTCATCTTCTCATAAATATTTTAAAATAGATATAGTATTTAGGAACCGAGGATACTACTACCTTTTTGCCCCAAAGGAACCCAAAATAAGTGTCGATTGTCATGTCGGTAGAACTTTTATGTCGGACTCAGTTATACACCACCTTTCCTCTTAAATATGGAAGGGTGTCCATCAGCTATCCATAAACTTGTTTGGTTGAGTCATCTAGGACCTAAACTCATGGTGGGTCCCTCAGTGGGGCCTACAGCTACGTGTGCTGACTGTGTTGCCTTCCCCGGCTTAGACGAAGACGTGCGCGTGGCTGAATCATTGGTGGCCATCCTCGTCCGTATCCTCGAAGCTTCCCATGGTTTTCATCTTTTTCTTTTATTTTATCTTTTTGTTTGGTTCACTTTGAGATCCGCCCACCTCCGACCCGCCACCACCTATGCTCCACCCTTCCATCATCGCCTCCGCCATCACCCATTACCATGTAGTGCAGCATCGATCTGCATCAAAACCAAGTAGTGCAAAGCATCGATGCGCATCAAAACCTCTTCATTCCTCCGTCATCGGTCCGGGGCGAGCCACCCACCGGCTTTGGGGACGGCGGGCTTCTACCCACCGGCGACTTCTTCAACAATACCTTTGGGAATCAGTCTTCGTGTTGTTGAACAACTTCATCCACGAGATGATTAGTTTTTTTAAAAATTTCCGAGTATGGCAAAACTATCAGCTCGGATTTTTTTAGCTATCTTCTATTCAATATTACTATCAGATTTTGTACTAAGTGTTGAACGATATTATCTTTTACCCCGCTGCATCAATGCAAGTCGAGGTGAAGCCAGCGTTGCCATCCGTCGGGGTAAGCACAATGTTTTATCTGGTGTCATTAACCATGTAAATAGTGATTGAACATTATTTTACACTTAAATTTACACTATGTACTACGTAAGTACTCATGAAGTAGCTCTTTATATCTTATCGTACTACTATATATATCATTTTCTAATGCCTTGTTTAGTTCCTTCCAAATTCCAAATTTTTACACCGTCTCCACGAATCTTAAGATGCATGCATGCGTCATTAAATGTAGGTATAAATAACTAATCGCGTAGTTTGTCTGTAATTTCCGAAGTGAATCTTTTGAGCCAAATTAGTCCATAATTAGACACTAATTGCAAAGTTAGTACTATCAGATTTTGTACAAAAGAGCTGAACGATATTATCTTTTTACCCCTTTGCATCGATGCAAGTACATCCGATTCTGTTCAATACTCCCTTGATTTGTCTATTTTAGGTACTATCTTAATCTTCTTGGTGGAATACATCTAATTCCATCCAAGAAGATTAAGAGAGTACCTTGTTGTTACTAGGAAGCATAGCTGCACGAGGTCATCTTTTGGAAAAGGCGTAAGAAAGCAAACTTTTCCCTTTCTATTAGCACATCACAATGGAGGACTTAGCGGGGATGGTGAAAGCACCAAACTCCTGAAAGGGAGGTTTCGAGTTCAAACCCCGGGTGTGCGGTCTCACTAGGATGTGACGGGACATCACCAGCCAGAGTAGAACCTGGTCTCCTAATTAAGCTTCAGTCAAGAAGCCGGAGGCTACCCCAGCCTCTGCCCTCTACTATTAGCACGTCACTTTGTTTTCTTTGTTCTCTCCAAGGCTTCCCCACATCACTTTGTTTTTTTGTTCTCTCCTAGGATTCCCCAACCCTAGCACCCTATTCTCTGCATCCCCAAAGACGATCGCTTCCTGCTCCAAAACAGGTTCTCCATTCTCACATGCATCTCCTCCGCCAAATCGCCTCTTCTGCCGCGAAATGCGTTCTCTAGCTAATATTGCATTCTTCGTTCTTATTCTTTTAGAGCCCTTTTGTCTTTAGATGGAGCTTGCCGCCCTTGTCTCCAACTACCTGTTATGTACTACTCAAGTGCTCATGAAGTAGCTCTTTATGTCTTATCATACTACTATATATCATTTTCTAAGGCCTTATTTAGTTCCTTCCAAATTCCAAAATTTAACACTCTCTCTCCATCACACGAATCTTTTAGACGCATGCATGAAACATTAAATGTATCACTTTCTAAGGCCTTATTTAGTTCCTTCCAAATTCCAAAATTTTACAGATCTCTCCCATCACACCGAATCTTTAGACGCATTCATGAAACATTGAATGTATCGTTTTCTAAGCCTTATTGAGTTCCTTCCAAATTCCAAAATTTTTACACTCTCTCTTCATCACACCGAATCTTTAGACGCATGCATGAAACATTGAATGTAGATAAAAAATAACTAATTGCATAGATTATCTCGTAATTTGCGAGGCGAAAAGGAAAGTACACCAATATTTATTTATTTATTTATATCTCAATAACTATACGCTTTGCAACAAAAAGGAAGATACACCAATATATACTTTAATTCGATACAAGTTTAATAGGACATTGTATTTATTGTGAGCATTAACTTATATTATTAATGTGATAGTCATCGCAAAAATAAATTATAAAAGTATAAAACATAAGTTATCATTTCGAATGAATTATAATAGTTTTTTTTTTTCTTCGTTGTGACACACAACATTTTGGCTAGTAATATTTATATTACATAGTTTGTATAATTAGATAGATCATTGAGTATATCATTATAATAATCTTATCCAGAGATATAAAATAAACACACGCTTGGACTTCTTTTAGAGATATAAAAGCACTTAAGGATCATTAGTCCGGTCCCCAAATGAGCCTGTGCATTCTCTCGGAATACACGTACATGTCTGTTAGTGGCTGCCTATGTATGTAGTGAGCGATACTAATATGATTTATTATGTCCAGACGTTGAAACCTGGAGCCATGGTGATCTTTCGGAAAAAAAAAACTGCAGGCATGGTCTCGTTCGGCCCCCTCTTTTCCAACTGCGTCCATCGAAGTTGCTGCACCCATGGGAGTTCGACAGCAACGCGTACCTGCAGCTGACCATCCCCTGGTCTACCAGCAGCAGCGCCGCGCGGCGCGGCCGCGGCGCGGCAGCGGCGTGCGCCAGCGCTGTCTTATCACCGTCTTATCATGTGTACGTTGCCCAGTCCTTTGTCCTGTTCGACCAGGGTACCGAGTGCGAGTCGTTTAGCTGTCCGTTGCCCGTCTCATGGTTCGTTTTTCTCTGGAACTCGCGCCCCTCGTTTACGTGGTTGTGGATGAGCGTGGTCGTTTTGGTCACGCCCATACTACTCCGCCGGATTCGCATGATATTTTGTAATTCTTTTGACTCATATAAACCGTGTTTTGACCTCTCGTCTTATTCAACTTTTCTTAATAAATATTACCACTTTTGTTATGACTTATTACCTCACTAAAGATATTGTAATGACGTTTTGTTTGTTTTAGAATTTACATAAAAAATTTGAATAAGGCGAGCAGTCAAAACACGGTTTATATGAAATGAAAAGAATTGCAAGTATTGTGGAGCGGAGGGAGTATATATGGCTGTTTCGTACTTTCCTCCGTTCCAAATTATAGTTCACTTTGGCTTTTCTAGAATACATTGATTTTTGCTATGCACCTAGTTATACACTATGTCTAGATACATGGTAAAAGAAATGGATCTAGAAAAAGCCAAAGTGAACTACAATTTGGGAGTACTAAATAGTTTCAGTTATGGTATTGTTAAGCGAACGAACACAGTAGATCTTGATACTTCACAATAAAATAATATTCCTTTTTTTCCCCCATAATGACTATTCACTTACTTTTGCAATAAAAATCACCTTTTTTTTTCCATACCGACTATTACAACTTAGATACTGTCTTGGCATATTTTTATATACTTATCATTTATAATCATATCGGCGCCATCTCTCACCTATATCTGTATGTAGTTATTTATAATGTGGTGCGATGTAAAGAGTCATGTATTGTTCGTGAGACATAGTTTCTCCTCTCATCTCCACCATTTATTTCCCTTTTTCTTTTTTTGCATTTCCGATGCACAACCATCTCTTACTGATCTCACATACACTCTTTCTGTAAATAAAAACCATAAGTCTCTATTTGTTTGAAAACCCCAAGTCTCAATTTGGACCATACAAGAGTACTATATGTCACTCGTTGTTCCCCTACCTTTGCACGATGTTTTTTTTGTTGCATGGATGATTGGCATCAACTCGAATATTATAATAACTAATAGATATATTATAATACTTATTACAAATACAAGACTACTACCTCACACTCGAATGTTTTGGAGTTCAGAAACTAAAGATTAGAATAAACAACATCGGGCGGAGGCATGTATTATGTATACCCAAGCTATATCAAAAACCTACTACAGAGGTTCTCGTCTCGGTTATTTTAAAAACCTATCCATCGATCTGAAAGGACTGGAAACTATAATTACCTTTTCAGTCCACTTGTCATGGTATTTTTTTATTTCGTACATTGTATATATTTCGCCCTTGACCTCGAGTTCATTTGTCACGATACTACCTCACACTTGTACTGTTTGCAGGATGATGGACAAATGTGAAAGGTGTATGTGCAGCTGCGGAATGCACATATCTGTGCAGTTTGCTCAGTGGCTTCTCGAAAGTCCACTAGTTTTGTATATGTTGCATACATGCCTAATTTGCTAACCCATTAGCTTTGTTGTATTCTTTTTGTGGTAAAAGAGTGGACAATGGACTTTCATGAGTTGTTTGTATGTAGGGAGAAGTCAAGGTTCATGCAATGTTTGCTATGAACTATAAATGGACTGTAAGTTGTACTGTATGCATGTAGGGAGCAGTTAAGGTTGATGAACTGCTATGTAACTACTTGTCAGTTGTGTGTTATTACCATGTCACGGGCATGGTGTTATTTGAAAGCTTTGATTGCAATTGTGTTATGAAGTAGCAAAGTTGCTTTGTGGGTTTGCACCATTTCTCGAATGGATGTTGCTTTTAGCAGCATATTTGGAAAGTGAATTGAGTTGTGCTGTTCAAACTATTTGAATTGGCTGGGAACTTGCTGGTTGTGGCCAGGTGCTGGCAACATCTTGTTGGCTCGCTGGTCCAGCACCAGCGCTAGCCAGCCAATCCATCCCCTGCCGAACAGGCAGTTTAGTGGTGACTAAGTAAAAATGTTACTAAATAGCGATTGAATTTGAAATTGGCGTACAAATGTAAGGACTACCTTTGTCCAAAAAGTATAGTTGAAAGTTGAGAAAAGTGTGTTGATACAGTCGGAGTTTGTTAAGTCAAAGAGACGTGTGAATGATTAATACAAAATTAATAAATAAAATGCAGCGTACAATATAAATTAAGAAAAATGGATAAATGGCCAAAAGGAAAAAGCAAAGCGAGATGGAGAGAGGGAGAGAGAGCAAGTATGGTACATGCAAAATGAGAGTGTGTATGAAAAAAAAAAAAAAAAAAAAGAAAGAAAAGGAGAGAGAATGACTGCGCATAGTACAGCAGGAAAAGGTGGGAATGGGGAGCTGGAATGGGAGGGTGGGACACAGTGAGGGAAAGAGCAGGGAATGGGAAGGGTGGGAATCCTGCACGGATCTTGGAGCAGTTTGGACGTGCGAGATATTGGCTGCAGAAGCATTATTTTAGGCAGAAGCATTATTTTACTGGCCTCTCTCTCTCTCTCTGGCTGCACCGGCCACCAGCCCACCACCACCAACGCAGCCGCCGCAGCGCATTGACTGCCCGGCCATTGCGGTGAAAGAGGGAGAGGGAGGTCATCGCGCCCGCCCCTCTCCAGGGCCACCACCCACCATCCATGGCCGTGGGGGAGCCTTCTGCGGGGCCTCGTTTCGCTGGCGGGGGAGCCGCCGCCTGGCTGCCCTGCCACGAGCTCTTCGCCTCCGGCCACCACTGGCTCCCCTCCTCGCTCCCGCGCCTCCGCCCGCCCGCATCCGACGGCTTCAAGCTTCTCTTCGTGCTGCTGCTCTTCTCCGCCGCTCTAGCCGAGGTCCGCTACATCGCCTCCTCCTCCATGGCGCCCACGCTCCGCCCAGGCGACCGAGCCGTCGCCGAAGGTCGAATCCCCCCACTCCTCTTTCTCCGTTCCCCTCACTCTCTTTAATTCCCTCTGCTTTATTAACAATCATTTATTTATTACTATTTTTGTTGGTTATTGCTTGTACAATAAGACATTGCGTTCGTTACTAGCCATCTTGTTCTTCATTCCTTGGAGACTTTCTACTAGTAGCAATACATACCTGGATAGTTAGATCCACGCTGCCTAAATACCGTCACACACATTTGACCAACAAAAATCTCGAATCCACGCTCCTGATACAATTAATGTATCTTAATTCTTTCTGACCGCACGGAAATTAACCTAAGAGATCTTAATCCTGTCTGTCCCTATAGCCTTTGCTGCTTCATCTCTGACTGCTTCTCATTAAGTTTCAGTCACATAATCCAGGAACCCAAATCTCATCACGTTGTTATTCGTCAATCTTAAATAACACCTCCGATCCATGCTATTTATTTCCAGGTTACATACTTGTTCGGAGGCCGTCTATTGGGGATATAGTGTTTTTCAAAGTGCCTTCCGCCGTGCAGGTTTGCCTTCTTGGTTCTGCCCCTCCACTTCTCAATCAGATCCTCGTATTGTCCACCCTGAAAACGTGTAGCTTCCAAATTTTTCAGAATTATGGTGTCAATAAGGATGTTGTCTTTATTAAGAGAGTATTGGCAACACCTGGAGATTTTATTGAGGTAAACTGCATCACTACATTTGTTCTATTCTATTCGGTGTGGCTATTGTTATAGCAAGACACATTAGTGGAGTCATGGAGTCACCAAGCATCCTCTTACATTGATCTGTTTATAGGTTCGACAAAGGGCAGCTTATTGTAAATGGTGTTGCGCTGAAGGAGCATTACACAGCAACCCATGCGTTGTACAACGGAGGCGATGGTTTGTGCATGCATCTCTAATCTGTGAGCATTGTCTCCTTGAACAACATTGAGGAGTTGATATTGCCAGGTCAGAGGTTTTCAAACTTCTGTTAACAAAAGGGTTAACAGGCGTGACCGAGAGAATTTTCATTCTCCACAAGAAGGATGGATCAAAAGTGGACTGGCTGCTCCATGTTGTTGACTTCTTGAGTGCCTCGTTGTAATCAATGGGCCTCAGATGGTGGATGATCTCTTCCTTCCATATATCTTTCCTTATTGGCTGGGTACCTGGATCCTCAACTGAAAGTATTCATACTCCTGCAGCCCTTCCTGAAGGTCATGTATTCGTCATGGGTGACAACCGAAATAACAGCTGCGATTCTAGGTGCCTGGTAAGAAACACACCCTTACGCCTCTGCACTAGCTCAAACCCTTTAACAGTAGACATAATTCATTGTTCAGCTAGAGACTTGAGACTACAAACTACTACAATTATTGAAAAAAAAAAATCTCTTTGCTAACGTTATTGCTGTGAGGTTTTGCTGCCATACATGCTTTGGAGGCAATTGGGTTTGGATATAGACTGATAAGCACCAGCACCATACTGAATGATTCCCAAATTGCTTTGAACAGCAGCGTTTGATGTTGCCTATTGACAGTTGACTTGTCCTTGTATGGCTGACTTTACAGCTTGTTTTTTTTTTGCCATTTGTCTGGGCACTAATAGTGGTAATATATTTGTGGTGCTTTTGGTTTCAGGGGCCTCTTCCCATTGCCAACATTGTTGGAAGGTACATGACGTCCTTTACAAGATCCTCTTTCCAGTAACTGAAGTGAAGAGGTTCCACTCAAATGTTCATGATGCTGATGTCGCCTCATAATCGTAGTTAGAGAGTTGAGAGCCAGGCTGCTTATCTTGTCAACTTGTGCCTGAACGAGCTCTCCGAGTATGCTGCAGCGCTGTTGTTGTATTGTATATGATCGCCTTTCCCCACCTCGGGTTGTCGTGTGTTGAGCTTGTGATTACCTTAGGGGATGAAGCTTATCGGCAGTGATGTGAAATTTCGAATACAATTTGCATCAGAAATTTGGAGATGATTGTGTTCTTGTTCCAAGACTTCCTGCTTTTTTCCAGTATAAATCTGTGTTACACGTGACATTGCCTGTTTGCAGCTGCCATAAATTATGCTTCTTTAACACGCTTTGTTCGAAGAAATGCTACCAACGTACAGAGCGGTTCTACCCTCTGATGCGCGGATACGGCAGGGGGACGTATTGCGTATCCGACACGCTGCGGATACGGATACGCCGCAGATACGTATCCAGTTTTGGATACGTATACTCCGTACTAGGCTGGCCAGATATGTTTTTTTTTTTTTTTTTGAGGCGTAGCTGGCCAGATACGTACTATGGACGAGCAGCGACCAGTCAGGGGCGGGCCGCATGCTCAGCGGGTAGTCCAGTTAAGCCCAGGACTACCTCGGAATTTGGCCCAAAACTTAGTCTGCAGAGCCCAAGAAAATTTGGCCCAGATGCCCTCCTTGCTGTTCAGTTTCCTGGCGAAAGCGACCCCGAGCGAGTCCGCCGCGACCCCCGACCGCCTCCCGACGACGGCGCGACCGGCCGCCCTTGCCAGCCCTACGCCCGCGGCCTCACCGGCTCCGCTCCTCCGCCAGTCCGCCGGTCGGCCAGTGCGCGCTGCCCCACGGCTGACCCCTGCCCCCCGGTGGCCGGTGTCCTGGTGACTGAACTGGTCAGTGCTTCTGTTCCCACCCCAGATCTGTTCGTGCAAAGTTTTTTCTGATTTTTGAGGGAGATGGGCGGGTGTCATTTGTCCAGCAATGTCTTTTTGAAGTCCGTCACCAATTGCTATCGGTAGTACGAACCTGAGATGCAAAGCAGAAAGGATCAAGCTGTAGTCACAATCAACTCCTGGAATGAGATTGCGAATTAGTTTCACTATTGGCTATTGCTGAAAACACCATACATGGCAACTGAAAGCAGCACCAAGATACAATTTGCACTGATCCATGACTTGGTTTCTACTGGAAAAGTAGCATCCATTTATTTTAGTTGACTTTCTGTATAGTTGTAGTAGTAGTAGTAGTAGTTAAAAGACTGAAAAAGTTGAGGGTTTCTAGTTCATGATAAACTACAACAAATGGTCCAAACAGGAATTATTAAAGAATGGTAAGCAAACAGACAATCTTACATATGATATTATCCTAAATGTAGACCATCAGAAAAGCACTCAATATGCAACAAAAATATCAGTCATATCATACCTGTTAAATGTGTTATCCCCGATTTGGTTAATTTATAGACATCTTTACCGAACTTTTTTCTTTAGATTTTGTCGTATTGCACATTATTTTATTTTTTATTTATTTTGACTAGGACTACCTTGGCTTCAAATTGTAGGTCGACCACTTTGCTCAGTCGTAGAGGCCACCTCTAGCAGCCACCTCGCCATTTCCAACGACTTGTTTTTTCCACCGGAATTGTAGGAGTTGGAGGTCATCGCAATTCGATTTCCATCCCGTTCCTTCCCATCGGAATTGAGGAAGAGGACCAAAGCGAGAAAAGAGACAACAGGGAGTTTCCCTAGAGGAACAGGGGGAGAGGTGTCCCAATGCCCTGTGTGCTTTCAAAGGCAAGTCGCCATACGTGAGCGGCGCCTTCTCTCCTTCGTACCTGCTGGCTGGCGATGGGCGATGAGATGAGGATGGCTGCGTGTTCGGGGAGGCCAAGCCGAGAAACGTGACAAGCCCGATGCTCTCCCACACCGACCCATGCTCTTTTAAGCCCCACTCCCACTCCCAGGCGGCCTTGGCGTCGTAAGCCACCGACCTCCACTCCCTGCGCTGGAACCGCCCCTCGACCTTGGCGGCCTTCGCGACCTCGTGACGTTGCGCTGCGTGCCCACCTCCCTCTCCCTCCCTCTCTCACTCTTCATTGCAATCCGCTGATGTTTGTGTCTCGTGTTGCTGGATCGTCGATTGGTTGATGGTTGCCGCGCTATGCCGCCTTGAATTCAAATCCAAATCCAAAGCAAGATGATGTTGGCATAGCTGGGTCCTGGTCCGACTTCCTCGTCTACCTCAATTCTTCCTTGTCTTCCAGCAATGTCAGGCTCCTCTTCCCTGGCGCCGCCCAAGGTATTCAGTTCATATCTTCTCCATCCTACTACTACACTTCACTACCCTGCCTGGCTGAACGCCACAAAACCTGAACGCCATCGCTTACCTGTGCACGCGGGGCGATGTCATATGCAGGTCCTGATACCGCTGAGCTTGTGGCTACCAAGGCAAAGGACTACCTCGCATCACTATTTCTCTCGATAGAGTTGCTGCATCTGCGGTCAAAGATGTCATTGCTGATTTCTCCCTTGCGCTCTATGAATCTTACAAGGCCAAGCAGGAACATGAATCCAGAGGTGGTTCTTTTGGCTTGTTGCTTATCCTTCTTTATTCCTAATTGCTTCTTTTTGCAATATCTTCATTCTTAACTACAACCAGGAAATTTTAATTTATTTATCACCTTTGTGCCAAATTATGTTTTTCTTCTTTGCAGAAAAAGACCAAGTGTCACAGCTCATGCAAAGTCTAGCCTCTGAAAGAGTAGGTTATCCCACCATTACCTGCTATATATAATTATATATTAGTACGATTGTACGAACTTGGTACTGGTGTTCTTGATGAATAAAGTTGGGTGCACATGTCTGAAGATAGCTTACTCATTTGACATACATATTTGCCTGTCAGAATGTCAAGCAATTTTGCAGTCTACTCTGGGTTGCCATAGAATGTTAAAGCAGTTTTTGGCTTCCTAAGAACTAAGCGCCTGGCTGTTTATTATAATATATATTTATTTTTTGTAAAATGCTTCTGAGTCATGAAATTGAGTTCCAACACATTGTTTCTGTTAGTCGCTGGACCAGCAACTTGGTGAGTAATCATCTCACCTCTGCTCTCTTCTCCCTTGTCCCAAGGTTGAAGATGAGCTGAGCTCTCTAAACCCCCACACACAGCCCTGAAACTGAACTCTGAATATGGTGGCAAAGAAGCTCTATATCTTTATTATCTCTTCTCAAACATATACATACAGCTCGAGGCTATCTGAAGCTAGCACAACACTTTCTATCTATCTAACTAGCTTCAATAATCATACAGCTCAAGGCTATCTGAAGCTAGTCACCTTTCCAATCTAATTTTGCTAACTTCCTAGCTTAGCTTACAAAGGAGCTCAGCATGTCCTTATTATATAGGACATTGGGTCGGTTTGCTACAGTAGCCGCCATTGCTACAGCCATGATTTCTGGTCGGCTGGTCGACCTGGGACCGACCAGGGCGACTAATCGCGAAATCGCGATTAATCGGGCGACCAGGGGACATTTTGGTCGAAAGCACACAGGACCGACCGGGGCGACTAATCGCGATTAATCGGACGACACGAAATCATGGTATACAGCTCATTGTTACAAAATGCTAGCTAATAGTCAATTTCTATTTTACTACTTCCTTTTTGCTAAACTCAATTTGCTTTTTTGACTTGCATCTTTCCAACTCTTACTTGACATTGCTAGAAGCTTCAAGAATCCATTAATGTTTAGCATCCTTTAATCAATTTTTGATCTTTTTTTCCATCTCAAGAAAATAAATTAATTCCAACAGTTTCATGTGTTAGCCTAAGCGTTATAACATAGTATTAGATATCATTTCCTTTTTCTCACTTTTGAGAAAACCATTGGGTTTTCACTGTGATCTAATACAGCAAAATACTTCATTACTATGCAGTTTTCTTGGTTCAATATTTGGGTATTTAGAATGCATTACGGTAATATTTGTAGCCCCTGGATCCATTTATCATTGTATTTTACAGGAAAAAAACGAAGTAATGCAAAAGCAACTTGAAGCCCTTTCATTCCTCGACAAAGAAAGGCTACAAAGCCAAAGCTGGTGACTGATCAGGTTCCAAGTGTATCAAGTGCACCTCCAAGCTCTGATAAAGTTATTGTTCCTGTGCAGCAGCAAACACCAGGTTACATGGCTTCTTCTTCTTCTATTTTTTGTATTGTAAACTACATTGCTTCTTGATTCATACTTGCAAGTAAGAAAGAATCAAAACTGTTGAGCTTACGGTTTTTGAAACCTGCAGTGGCTTTGCCTAGCAAAGTTCCTCCTGCTAAAGCTGCAAAGCGATTGGCCCCTGTGTCTCGGAGGTTGTACACAACCATTGAAAGACTACTTTTATATGAGTTGAAGTTAAATTCATATCTGATATCCTGCTGGTACTGATGTTTTCTGTTATTCTCTTCTAAGGGCAAGAGTCACGAGGAGCTTTGTTGCAAGATATTGAAGAAAATAATGATGATAATAGTTAGAAATTGCTGATTTATCGGCGTTGATTGACTCTTTGGCATGTAAACCTGTTACATTTAGGTGAGACTTAGTTTGGTGGCTGCTTGACTTATGTCAAACTTGTGGAATTAAAGTACATGCAACTCATGGTGTAGAAAAGGTACTGAGACTAAATTCTAATAGAAAGGATTGTTTCCCACTTTCCCTAGCATATTGTGTCTTCTAAACTTGTCTGTTTGCTCTGGATGAGCTTAGGGTGCTTATCAATACGCATCTATAGCTGCTCCAGTAGAGTTATCTTCTATTTTTTAATTGAATTCGTGTGTTGTTGATGATGAACTTTATTAAAAAAAATAATAGCATACATAACCTATTTACATGACACTCTGCATGTAATCTGCATCATGAACAAATTGAGCAGCCGTCTTGCCATGTTTGCAACTTGGCACAGCTATGAACAGAATGTAATATTGAACTACTGTACAAATGAAGCTCATGTACAAGCACCCTCCCTATTAATTGATCCCCAGCCTCAAAGCCTCCTACAGGCAGAAGTTTCCACTGTCTGCCAGTTTTGCCTTGAATTCAAGAGTGGATTGCAGTTCCTGCAAATTTGTGTTTAGATCTTGCACATGCATGAACTGAAGAGTGGATTGCAGCTCATTGATTTCCTGTAAATTTGTGTTTAAGCCTTGTACTTGCTTGAAATGAAGAATGGATAGCAGCCCATTGGTTTCCTGCAAATTTGTTTGTCATCTGCTTATATGCTTATAAAGATGAAAAAGAACTGCTTAATTCAGTCCTGGAACATACTACTACCTTTTAGTACTGTCATGGTAGCCATTGCTGCGTGTGTCATGTTCCATGGAATGAGAACGACCATGGTTGGCCGGCGCGCTCTTTTTTCGCAGAACAGATGCAGTCATTGAGCTATTGGAGAAGCTCTTGTTCCTCCTCCCAGCACCTCCAGAAGACGGAAGTAGCAGCTGCTCTGGATGGCGATGACATGAAAGAGCTTACTGATGAAGCTCCCTGCTCCTCCATAGAGAGAGGGGAATACTCTTGTGCCGGGCGGTGAAAGCTCCTTTTGGGTGTGACCCTAGGAGGAGGACGAGGAGGAGGAGGAGCCAATGACAGCTCTGCGATGTCTCGCAGAGACAGTTCATAGGCTTCCTCGGGCAGATTGTCCGCCAATCGAAGCATCATATCCTTGTGGTACCTGTTGATCACCTCTTCTGCCTCTGCGTCATCCATCCACAGCCGCTGCTCATTAGAGGAGCTGTTGGCGATCTTGGATTGTTGGATCCAGGATTCGTAGTCGAAGTGTAGTGTGTCCTCATCATGGGTTTCTGATGAGAATGAGATTGGGCTGGCGAAGGTGAAGGCAGGAGAGGCAGCAGATGTAGAAGAAGCCATACTGAAATCTACATATGTTTTGGGTGACTGCTTACAAACTTTACTAGCCTCGTGTCTTTACTTATACTGTTCTTACATTCCAAAAAAATAAATATTACATTCAAAAATTACTTATACTCTTGTACAGTACGTATGTAGTGCCTGTTACTCAACGCAGATTGATTGGTAACAATGGATGGGAATTCAGCACGTACAGCAGGCCATGGCAGCAATTGCCAAGTAAGACCGCCTACTTTCTTTGAATCGGATATACGGGAATGGATAAACTTTGTTTGATCAAGTCAAGGCTAAAGTCCTGCTGCTTGCTACTGGCGGCTCAGATTGCAAATTGCAAACGCATGTACGGCACGGCGATCAGCAGCCAACTCACTACCAACAGACACAACGAATTAAACAAAGTCACAATGAAATTGCCCATCGCACGCAATACACACTGTAAATGAACACTTGTCCACAAGCCACCCCACTTACCGCGGCGCTGTTGTCCGCGACGCCGTGGGTACGTTTTTTTTAGAATTCTAGTGTTCATCAATACAGCACCGCAGTTGGAAAAACCATCTGAACGAAACTGACGACTAGTTTCAGGCTTTACCAAGCACCGATAAAGTCCTCTAAAACCAAAGACTACAGCAGAAAAAGAGTTCCAAGGACTCTTATTACCTATTCAGGACACAAAAATAAACGCCTCCTTTCTGCTTAATGAAATACGCGCCCCTGGGGCGTGCTCTAAAAAAAAAAAAAAAACGCCTCCATCGTCAGCCAAAGCAGACGCTCCTCTGCACAACTGCTGACTGTTTCAAATGTAAGTTCCCTGCAGAACACTCGTGAAGAGGCGTCCATCTTTCTGCCGCCAGCTTGCTCCCCTCAATGTGTCCACGGTCCACCGGAGGCAAAGTGTCTGACCCGCTTTCTTCTTGATTGCACTCACTATTTGAAGTAAAGCCTCCTTTCTTGTCCTCCGAACACAAGATCGCCCACTTCTGCAACATCGACGGTCAACTGGTAAAGAAGCATATCCATGCTTCTCCACATTTCTTCCTCTGGAAACATAAAGTCATTTCTAAGTTTCTAAAGGCTCCAGACTGCAGCAGCAGAGGTGAAAATATCTAAAACTTCATTTCTCATATTACTAAGCAAGAATTTTCCAATAGTAGAATCTAAAGAATCACCAAACTATATACCACAGATATCAGACAAGACTTTCCACCTCTGTTTGGCCACATATGCAGCCATGTCGGTGCGTTTGTCCCCTGCCAGTCGCAGGGGCCTGGGAATACAAGGTCGTAGATGCTGTGCCGCAGCAGGTACTAGCAAGTAGTAACTCGTCAGGAGGCACTGCTGCATATATATAGACATATAGTGTATTGTGTCCTGATCCTAATAAGAGTAGCGTGATGGTAATGGTACCCCATATCCACCAGAATAGATAGTAGGCTGCCGGTTTAGAGTCTGTATAATAGCCTCTGAACTGTGATGAACTAGCCAATGCAGCAAGGCGTAAGAAATGTTATGACCCCTCTGCAATGATTGTGGTCTCCATTTTTATGTTACGGCATTTTCTTGGTTAAGCCCTTAGGGTGCGTTTGGTTTGAGGACAAAGTTGGATGGGAATATGGATATTGGGATATGGATATCCATGATGCATCTTTGGTTGGATGGATGGGACGAGCCATTTTTCTCGTGTTTGGTTGGTTGGATGAAATGGGATGAGATTAGAATAGTTTGGATAAGTATATGTATTATTTAGAAATAGTTAAAACTAATTTGACACTAATAAATATGCATTAATACCATTTTTTCATGATAGTCACTAATTTTAAATAAAAATGTTAATTAGCACCACTAATAACCTAATTAGCACAAAAACATGAACTAATAAACGTATTAGCACTTCTCAAAACTAATCCTACCATCATAATTACTAAATTATAGTATAACACACTAATAATTCTTAATTTATTTACTAATAACAAAGATTAGAAGACATGGATGAGACGGTTCGTGAGATTTTTATGAACCAGGAAATCCAGCAGCTGAGGGTATATTCCCTGTCTATGGATTTTCTAGTCAAGTGATCCATCCAACCAAACACATCCTTAATGGTTAAATCCTGCTATTTAGAACTATGATGATCAGCACCCTAAAAGTGAGTCTTCCTCCTGTCCTGAAGCCGGTATAGGTGGAAGCTCAATCTAATTTGGACATCCATGGATTTTGACAAATGACTTAGAAATTCAAATTTTGGTAGGAAACCACCTCTTTCTAGTTCATTTTTTTTTTGAACTAGAGGGTATCCATTGGACATCCATGACATCCAACTTCCACCTAGACCTGCAGGTCACTCTACATGTTTCTCTGATTAAAAATAAAATAACTACACATACTTGACAAATTGAACAGCCAAAATATGATTCAAAATTGCATGGAAACCATTTGACATCATCCTCATGTTCATAATGCTGCCCATGATCAAGCATTCACGATTCACCTCGGCACTGATTTGGATCACTTGAAAGGTGTCTTAAACAATCTGGAAGCCACAGCTCGGCGTGCCTCTAGTCTAGGAGGCACAAGATGCCTAAACAACTTTTGGAGCACAGGTAGTGACGACTACGGTTTACCCCTATCTGCTGTATTTGTTCATCCTCATTTCAGTGGATGGTGAAGATGAACACAGCTGGTGGAGCGGTGGATCCAAACAAAGATTGCCGACCCAGCCCAAGATTTCGCGGCAAGCGGTGCCTACCTACCCTGACGGATGACGGGCGCGCATGCACGCCGATAAGCTAGCGCACGTCACTCACCGGCCTCCTCCCCGTGGTGCTGTTGTGCTCCTCCTGTCCTCCCTTTCAAAGCCAATTCTTGCCCACACCTGCTCCTACACACCCCTTCCAGTCTGTACACACACACCACTTGAGCGAGAGCTCAAGGTGCCAAGCCACGCAAGCGCAGATGGCCGAGCACCACCTCCCGCCGGAGCACGCCGATCACCACCACCACCACAAAGGCGGGAGGAAGGGTGTCCACGCCGACGACCTGAAGCCCGGCTCACGCGGCCGCCCCCGGTACCGGTACAGCTACTACTACGGCGACGGCGACGGTGGCGGGGCGCGGCGCGCGCCCCTCTGCTTCGCCATCCTCGTCCTCCTCCTGGCAGTGGGGATCACCCTGCTGGTGCTCTACGTCGTGTACCGTCCATCCCACCCCACCTTCGCCGTCACCACGGCCGCAGTCCTAGCCCTATACAACGCCACCGCCAACACCGCGGCCACGGTGCCCACGCCCACGCCCACCGCGCTGGCCGCGTCGTTCCAGTTCACGCTGGTCCTGGGCAACCCGAGCGGTCGGTCTGCGGCGCGGTACGACCGGCTGGCGGCGTACGTGGCGTACCACGGGGAGGCCGTGACGGCGCCGACGCCCCATGCCCCCGCTGGCGCAGGACGCCGGCACCGCCGTGGCGGCGGCGCCCGTGCTGGGCGCTGGCGTCGCGGGGCCGCCCGAGCCCGTGTCGCCCGACACCGCGGCGGCGCTGGCGACGGACGTGGCCAACGGCGCGCGCTGCCGCTCCGCGTGGTGCTGCTTGGCCGCGTTCGGTTCGTGCACGGGCCGTTCCATGGCGGGTGGCACTCGCTCTACGCTCGCTGCGACCTCCTCCTCGGCGTCCGTAAGATCGGGAATAACAACGGCGCCGCCGCCGGTGGTGTGCCGCCCCAGGCGCCGATTCTTGGCGACCCCAACTGCAACGTCGACATGTGAATATGTGATCGATCCATCGGGCATCTGTAGTATATTCAAGGGATTATCACCTCCTCATGTCGTGTGCTGTGGACGTCTAAGAGGAATGTATACTATAGCAATCTTAGGTGCACATGTGTGAATGTCCATCTATCTCTGTGTATGTGATCTGTATATGCAAAGACAAAATTACATGTACACGCCAGAATCAAATAACGAGTTGTAATGTAATGTTTGGTAACAGTGGTGGTGCTTTGTCGGTTCTGGATCACAAGAACTGAACAAGCTGTGGATCTGAAAATGTTGAGCTATGTCCGCGTAAAGCTTGATGAGCGGCATTTCTAGCATGTACATGCTTGTGTACTTGTCATATTGCAGCTACTTCAGTTCCTACGATAGCGGAGTTGGCCAAGAGCAGTCGGTGGTTTTGGAGCTTTCCTCTTCCTCCCCTTCCGTGGACTGTCTCCGAGCGGTGACGGCCCACGCAATAATAAACTGCTGCAGGTTTGCGGCCCACAATACAATCGTGTTCAGGCTCTGGCGCCTAAACCAAAAAAAAAAAAAAAGGCCCAGAAAACTATCGCCCATGGTCACGCTTTAGCCTGACTGTTTTTTTTATATTTTTTTTAGGAAAAACTCCACTTGAGGTCCCTCAAATGTTCCGCTTTAGTCCCCTTAACTCCACAAACAGGTAAAACACATCCCTCAACTTGTAAAGGCGTTCATATTACGTCCCTCCGCGGTTTCGAACAGTGGTTTTGTCATGGTAACGATGAATTTGCTACAATAACAGTGCTTTTTTTTTTTTGCTACAATACCATATTAGTGGATTTGCTACAATGAAAAAATCCATTTTGTTGACTCCATATATAATTAGATCTACACAGTAAACACTTAATATGGTATGATTTAGTACAAAGTTCTTTTAGTTTGATTTTCGGTGATTTTTGAAAATCATACAGAGGAACTCGCCGAGTCGCCAAGATGACCGGACCTCAGCTGATCGCCTGAAGCCCACCTCATGGAGCTCGCCGGTATGAATCTACGACCGGGCAAAGTGGTGGAGACAGAAATTCACCGACATTATGGATCGCTGGTTTGTCTTGATCCATCCTCCCGCCATCCAGTTTCTCTTAGTTGTCTCCTTTGGTCATTGCAAGTTTCCGGCTCTCTATTACAAACGTTGCTTTTTCTCGCTTCCAACTGGCATTGGTGGTCAGGCTCATGCTTTTAGAGTTTGCCCTCTTGGTGAGCGAGTCTTTCGTTTTTTCTTGTTGCCTCGCCGGGCAGTAGGTTTTCATATTCAAAATCTCAAGGCCTTTGAGTGTATTCAGTTCAAGTTATTCTTTCACCTCGCATAATGGAGGGCCAAATTTTGTCTCTCGAGTATAGACATTGGATTTACAAGAAGTCGCTGCAATGGAAATATGTTTCCGGTAGGCATGATTCGCCGCTCACGGAGAACAAAGCGAGTCCCCATTACCGGTGCAAGCAGAGCTCCGGCCACCAAACGGCGTTACATTCAAATTCAAATTTTAGGCCAACCAAGGCAATTCCCATCGCCTTTTCAAATTCTCCACGGCTATCTTTTGGCCCGCAATCTCGTGGGGCTCATCGGCCTCGCTCTGCGGCCCGCAATCTCGGGGTCACTTTCTATCTCGGGCCTAGTCCCGTAAGATCTTTTTCCCTAAATAGCTCTCTCCGAGCATTTTAGGAAAAAAACCTCCCCTAAATTGTGACCCATGCCCGCCCATGGTCACGCTAGAGCCCAAAGCGTAAAACCAACTCTTTTTGTAAAGCTTTAAGGTCGTTGGGGACATCTATCAATTACTGCGATTTATTACCTTCTCCAAAGACCTTCCAATCCGCCTATGACAAGTGGGCCCCCTAATCAACTGCGACTCTTAAACTTCTAAGGCCGACTACCTACACCATTTGGTCTGGTATTCCTCCCCAACCCCTAGTCATTGTACCCTGGTCACTCCCTTGGCGTTTGAGAGCCCTTGAGTTCCTTTGTTGATCTACGGCGAGGAGGTAGGCGGTGGTGGGTCTACGCCACCGTCTCGGCATTGCGGCCGCCCGTTCTTTGCCTTCAAAAACTCTTTCTTCCAAAGAATCCATGGCTTTTAAGCCTAGTTGATCCCAAGCCTTTTATGCCAAGAAATGCCCAACGTCGTATCATTCCCGGAGCGTCCTATGATGAGGAGAGTGATCACTAGACACGTAATGCAACGTAATCAAGATGTGGCGATTGCTTCTCACGAACCCCATGGTGTAGGGACGATCAACTTTATGGCCATCAAAATGTCCTGGAAGACTTTCTCAATGCACAAGGTATTGGCTTGGATCCATTCATTTATTCCTATGGTCAAGCATACGTCGATTCAATTACATCTTTGAGAGAGATTTTTCATCGATATGGGCCCAATCCTGTTTGCTAATGGAACGTTACTTTTATTCCTCATGATGAAGCGATGGAATAATCGGGTTATGATCATGACTCATGAAGTGTGGATAATGTTGTTGGGCTTAAATTTGGATATGTGGTCTTTACGGTTGCTTGATAGAGCGGTTTCTTCGTTTGGACAGCTTCTGATGTGGGAGGAAGATGCCTTCTTTCAGTCGAGGGCCATTGTGAAGGTCGAGTGTCATCACCGGATGAAATACCTTGGTTTTTTTTTTTGTTTTCTCGAGGGTGTAGAATTTGAATCACCAATTTCGGGTGTCCAATGTGAGGTCCTTTTCAGCCAGGTGATAAGCAGTGCCTCCTGATGATGATGATTTTAATCCTCATGGCTTCCACTTTCATGGCTTTGGGCCGCATGGTCAAGGACCTCCACCACCTCTAGACAACAACAACTGCAATGATGCTCATCTGAACATGGATCACCTTCTTTGTTGTGGGTTAGGGTGTCTGGACACAACAAGCCCAGAATCCTCCTGTTGAAAATCCCCCTCATATGGCACAACCTGTTTTTGCTACTGCACCACCTGTCAATCCTGTTCTGGCACAACCTATTTTTGCTACCGCACTAAATTGGCCAACCCCTCGCTCGATCTCAATATTTTGCCAGCCAGCTGAAGAAATTATCCAGTTCAAGGCCCTATTGT
>JADLZK010006226.1:0-10258 GCA_015847255.1 Hyparrhenia diplandra | reverse complement strand
ATAAAGAACTTAAACATTTAAAGTCAATTTGTTCCTAAATTATAAGATACTAGGATCATGCCGTGCCTTTTAAACTAAAGCTTTACTAAATTATAAGATACCGGATGCCGCCTTGCTAAGACTTCCGTTCAACAAGATTACATGCTTCCAATAAGATTACGGACTTGTACTCATAGTTGTGTGAAAAAGAGAACAATATACCACAGGTTGTAGGCCTTAGATTTTGTATTTCCTATGCTTTACAATTTTTAAGCTACCTTTTGTTTTCTCAACGGTTTTAGATCATTATACTTTTGTATGAGAGAAATATTGTCTTACGAACACGAGTTTGCTTGATCTCCATAATTCTCATCCTTTTAAAATGGGCGGTGCATATACCATAAAAATTATAGACATGTCGAGCTAATTGCATATGTCAACTATAATTCTTTTTTGAAGCAAAAACCTGAATAAAATTTTATTTGTTCAACTATAATTCATAAATAATACTTTTTGATTTTAGAATGTGTGCATAGTATGGATTGAGGGGATGCAGGTTAGCTACATTCATCAAAGCTCATGATTGCTAATACAACGCTTGAGGGTGGAGCATTATGCCCCCAAAGCTTTTTCAATTTTTCTTGTTAGCGGCATTGAATTCATCATGTACTAAATATTTGATTAGATCTTCTTCATATATATTTTTTTCTATCTAATGTGTTTTTTGTCAAGAAGATTTTTCTAGATAGAGTCGATCGTACACTCCGTTCCAAAAACCACGTAATTATAGAGGCGTGCTAGTCAAAGCGATGTCATCTTTATTATGACTCAAACAAATTTATTATGAAAATATATTTCAAAACTAATCTAAATGTACTTATTTTTGTCTCATAAATGTTTGTACTTTTTCAAATAATTTTAGTCAAATTTTGCCATGATTGACTCCTCGGATGTGAAAATTGCATATTTTGTGAAACCAAGGAGTACATCTTTCTTACGGGAGAATTTTTTTATTCCTACCATAGAATTTTTTTAATCCTTTTTTTTAATTCGATCATATTCATTTAAGTTTTTTTTTTCATCTAAAATAGGATCAGACACCACGATCTTTTTTTATTGCATGCATCCATACAAATCTAATGGGATAGAAAATAGTTTCCTATTCTTAGTATGCAAACTCGCGGGTTGTCCCTAGCCACATGTGGGGGGGCGTGGGGCGAGGAGTGAAGCGAGGCGGCATGCCTCATCTCCGCCCGGTAAGCTGTTTCGTTCTTTTTAGTAGTAAGTAGGATTCTAAGTGAATTAGCTCCTCAAAAATCACCAGCAGTATCTAAAACTCCAATAAGCCTATCTCCCACTAAGGATCTGGCCCAAATTCTCGGGCTCTGATTGGGCGTGTGAGGAGTAACTGAAATTTCAAACGCTAGGAAGGAACGCTGAGCAGTAAAATTAAGTTGCCGAACGTTGGTTAACCTGGCTGCATGCGTAATTAATCTGAGCTACGCCACCATCTTCTATTTTAGTGCTGATCGGTTTTACGAAGTGGAAAGAGACTGCCCATGTCCATCGTGTGTGTATAAAGCACCTCAACCCTTTCGCAAAGAGCAAAGACTCTTCCCGAGCGGAGGTACGAGGGAACAACAAATACAGCTCGGCGTCGGGACGACGCATCAGCCAGTTCTCGGGAGGCGTGCGCTGCGGAGCTGCAGATGCGTGAAAGCGGGCCGAAGTCCGAGGACGCCAGGGGCGCCGATGGTGGGAAGTGCCCCCCGCCCCTCATGCCGCGCCCGGCGCCGGCACGAGCGGGAGCCGGAAACGCAGCGCGCAGCTTCACCATCATATACGCTGACGATGTCACGGGCGGACAAGGCGGGCGGAGGCCTTGCGGTGGAGCAGCCGGGCTGCCGCTCGGCTGTCACCGCCGCCAACGACCGCCGTGGCCGAAGGCGTTGTTGCGGCGTTCATGGAGAAAGCGCAAGGGGCGTGGTCGCTTCACGCGGTGGAGCCCGCATCTGCGTCGACATTGACAACGTGACCATCTCACGCCAAGGCTGTGATCTTCGACGGACTTTAGCTAGCTAGAGGATCGACATGATGCTGTCAGAAAGAAGCTGATGAACAAGTCGGTAGGTGGGGGAAATTGAAATCTATGTAGATGTAGACTACTGTTTTGTTTTCATTAGTAATGGACTCGAGATCATATATATGAGTATATTTGTTATTAAGGCATATGATTGTTGTTATGTGTTTTTTGAAGCAAACAGAAAAAAAGTGTAGAGATGAAAAGATATGGTTTCTCATCCGGTACAACCCAAAATTATGTTGATAATTTCAAATTATTTTTCTACGTTTATTATAGGATGGAAGCGGTGAGTATGCAAACATATAATGTAATGTTTATGTGTGTCTCTCTAACTTTTAATTCACGTATATTCACGGAAATGCATGATCCGCCTCACCCGCTTCAATGCGTCGGCACCATGGGAAAAAGCCGCGGCATTTTTGCGCTCATCCCGCATGGTGTCTTTCCCGGCCATGTGAAGTATATACATGTCATATGGTTATACATGTCATATGGTTATTTGCTAAGTATCATGTTGTCTATATGCTTGCTTTCTGATTTAATAGCTAAGTATCATGTCGTCTATGTTTGCTTTCTAATTATGCTGTTTTTTGTTTTGCCAAATCACATGCGGGATATGGTCAACAATGCATGCTACCTCTGCATGCATAATATTATCTAAAAATTAGAAATATAGGTTATATTTACAATAAGAAATCCCAGTAGTACTTCTACCATGTTCATCCAATGACGGATTTGTATGAAATCTGACTTTTTCCTTTTATGGATTCCATTTAATTTATGGTCATACCATACAGTAGAGTTTAATTGAATCTTTAATTATATTTGTTTCAGGTTTATATTTATCTCATGGTCTATATATGTGATCAACTATCATTCTCAAATGGATGAAATTATTTTTTCACAATGTGCATTTTCACATCTTTTATAAGAGACCATTTTTAATAAATTTCAAACAGCTTACGCGGGAATCCATCTAGTATCATATATATATATGCATGCACATGTTATTAATGTGTACCACTAGGTTTAAAATATGGTAAGCATGAGACCTCTCTACATTTAAGACAGGATAGCACACACCATTTTATTTTTTTTTTTCTTACCTCAACTTGCAACATTATTACTGCAGATAAATATGATTCTTTTAATAAATAACTAAAAATAGGTCTCATTATTACTTTTTGAGCCTCGGATGAGAAGAGCGGTTATTTATTCGATCGTCTAGGTTCGAGTTCTCTTTGGTTGGAATTTAGGTGCCTATATTTTCTTCCTTTATTGAAAATATTGAAAAAAAGCTTAGTAACTCCTACATTGGTCTCACTTCATATTACTTTTTTGCTATACTCATGATCATCACGATAGCTACTAACACTAGATACTTCATTATTATGAACACACTTTTTTGCAGTGTGAGCTACCTCCAACCTGAGTCAATCAGGATAGGCGTACCAGGTGGGGTGAATAAGGTTGCTGTAAAGGTGCTGAATCAATTAGAAAACAATAACTTCGAGAGAGAAGTGCAAGTTTTGTTTGGGCTGGAGCCATGCAAATCTTGTTCGGCTGCTCGCTTACTGCAATCGTGATGACACTGAAGGTGGAGACTACAAGGGTCCGTTATTGATCTACGAATACATGGAGAAAAGGAAGCTTGGACCACTACATATTTGGTACAATAATAACTTTCTTTTACACTCCTATATACACATGTCAATGTCGTTTGTCACACACATACGTATATGTACAATTATTTTCACCTCATTCCTACCTACATATGGATTGAGGTGAATCCATTTTCTTTATCAAAAGGCCTAAACTGAGATTCTCAAGGATTCATGGCATATTCAAAATCAGTAACCACATCCTTCAAGCATCCATCTCAGTGCATTTATGCTTTATATATAGTTTGCTTATATCCTTCTACTTTTACACACCTTGCTCATATGTATACGAGACTAATTAAAATCCATGGAATGTGTCTGATAAATACATGCAAATAGAAACCATATCAGTATGCTTGGTCATACTCTCCCTCCGTTCAAACTATAAGTCGCTTTTACTATGACCCAAAAAAAAAGTAAAAGCGACTTATAGTTTGAACCGAAAGGAGTACTTATCTTAGATTACGATCTATCTTGCAGAGTTGCACCTTTAGTGAGCTAAAGGCCTTTTTATTACTTCCATTGCAAATAGAAACAATATCAGTACATGCAAATTGCCAATAATGAAGAGGACATCCCTCAATAAGAGTTTTTGATCTGCAGGTGAAGAGGACGACAAACATAAGCAGCTGAGTTGGACGCGATGCCTAAAAATTATTACTTCCATTGCAGAGGGAGTCTTTTTATCTTCATGTCCATTCTGGCAGGAATATCATTCATAGAGATCTTAAACCCGCCAACATACTGTTGACTGATGATTTCAAACCCAAAATAGCAGATTTTGGGTTGGTCAAGCTCTTTCTTGATCAGCCAACAGTACACACAGCTGTTGGACCCATGTAAGAATGAATTATAATATAGGGAAAGTTAAATTTACACCTAGATTTATGGCAGACAAGCAATACAACCAAAAAAAGGAAACATATATATATATGCAAATATGTAATGCATGTGAGGCTTACGTGTGGATCTGAGCTAAATGGAGCATTGTTGCTGGTAGCTCTGATCCACATGTAAAACTTCCATCCACATACATATGATTTGCACGTTTCTTTTTTTTTTTTTTTTTTTTTTGTGTTATATCTGCTTGTTCACCTATTACAGACTACATGCTTCTTTGAATGTCTAATTGATCACCTATACACAAATTTATGCTTTTTTTAAAGCGGTTACTCCGCTCCAGAGTGTCGAAATGGGCAAGCAACAAAGTTGTCGGACGTCTACAGCTTTGGAGTGGTTCTGCTTGAGATAATTACCGGCGGCCAAAACTGTGTCACGCTCATGCAGAGGCTACTTCCACAGGTAAAGCCATTGGCACTTCATAAAGTATCTCCACGGTTCTTCTAATTGGCAATTAAAAAAGGCACAACCTTTTTGTTCTGCGCAGGCTAAGAATTCCTGGAATAATAATGAAGGTTGCACACTGGAGGAACTTCTTCTTGACCCAAAAGTGCCTCTATCTCAGGAAGAGAAGGCTGATCCCAAGTTCCTATCAAGGCTATGGATGTGCATCGAGATTGGGCTGCTCTGCGTGCAAGAGTCGCCTGGCAAGAGACCTAGCATCTCACGAGTTGTGAAGATGTTGAAAACCGACCCCGAAGGTAATTTATGGGAACCAGAGGAACCCACCCATAGTAGGGAAGAAGGCGAAACATCAAACACAATGCACACAGATGAGGACATCGAACAAAACCAGCAACTCTAACTTCTGTCTAATTTCTTGAAAACTAGAGTTAGGGGTTCATTGAAACATCAGATAATAATTGTGTCGTCTGCTTCATGAAGCTCAATCACGATCCGCGCACTACAAGAAATGTGTTGATACATGACGGTTTCTGGTGACGGTTTACGGCTGTCATCCCATAATGAATCTATGACGACCTTATGACGGTTTGCATATTAGCTGCTAAGTCTATGACGGTTTCAACCATTTGTCATCTCCGTAGTTATCTATGACGCTTTAGAATATACATTACAGTGGAGTATGTGGTGGCGTGGATGGTGGGACCCCTAGTGACATGGGCGTCATGGTGATGTGGATGTCCTTTTTTGAAATTTCATAACTTGAAATTTAAATTTTTAATTGTTCAACCAAACTTGTTTGACGAAATGATTGTAGATATCGATGAATTGTACAACTTGTTTTTGATGATTTGTTTTTTGTGATGTAAAAAACATACGAAATAACAAAGGAGAAAAATTAAAAAGAGAAGCTATAAAAGGGGCTCAAACAACCGTCTATTTTAAAAGGCACTTGATTTCGATTTTTTAAAAAGAATTTACAAAAGCCAAACAAAATAATATATATATATATATATATATATATATATATATATATATATATATATATATATATATATAAAGAAAAAGGCGACGTCTCTGTTTGTCTTCTCTTTTTTATAGGCCCGGCACCATACTCCCTCACTTTCTCTCTTTTGGCCGGCCCGCCTTCACCTCCCCTCCCTCTCCACTATGCCGAAAAACGCTATCGGTGACACCAAAAATTAGTGACTCAAAAAGTAAAAACGCGTTGATACAAATTTTGTGACTCGTCTAGTGAAAACACGTCGCTCATGTATTTTTTCCAATAACCGCGTTGTGACGCGTGCTAACGAAATACTGAGTCACTCCTACCCAGTCCTGAACTTGTTTCTCCCGAGCTCACAGATTGTGGCGCGTAAGTAGGAACGCGTCACAGGCGGACCCGAAAAAAATTGACTCCGGTTGATGTCGACTCAAGTCCGGAATCGAGCCCGTCACCCCTCGTCCGGTTGGATCCACACGAGTCGTCCCCACGGTCTCTTTAGTCGTCCCCTCCCCCCCCACGCTCTCCCTTCCACACCCCAATCCACCGGCGTCCCTCGGCCTCCGTACCGGAGTCCCCCTTGGCGGCTCGGCCTCCCCCAGCATCGGCCGGCCGGACCCGTCATCCCCACGGGCGGCGCCGACCTCATCATCCCCCACCGGGCCTCTCCTCCAACGGGAAGGGTGACTACAGCTTTGTCCGAGATCCAGATCGGGGGCACCAACGGCGGCGGCCCCTGGCCCGTTCCCCAACGGCGGCCATGGATCTGGCGGATCAGCGTCCGGTGGAGGCGAGATCCACACCATCACTGTCCTCAACATGTCGATGGATCCCAAGCGTTCTCGTCCTCCTGGCCCGTCCCGGGATAGCTGATCCATCGGCGGATGGTGGCGGCGTGGTGGTTCCCCCGTCCCTCGGCGACGGCCTCGTCCAGTCCCTCCAGCGGCATCATCCTCCCCCTACGGCTTCCCTCCTCGATCTGGTTGTGTTGCCTTTGAACTCCTCAATTTTTTCCTACTTTTAGTTTTACATTTGGTAGTAATATTGTTTGCATATACCGAACTGATGAGAAAAGTTTACTAGCTGAATCTTTTTTTTATAATACTGCTATGTATGCACAACGATCTGGTAGTAATATTATTTTAAATCTACGCATGTGTTTTCTACCTGAATCTTTTTGGCCCAGTCATCAAACAGGTTACTAACTGAATTCCTTCTCTCGATCTAGTAGTAATATTTCAAATCATGTTACAAGCAAGGTGGTGTCGGAATCTAGACATTGTTTTTGATAATTTAAGCTAGATACTTAGTACTAGCTAGTGTCAGATTATAAGTGAATTATCCTTTGTAGAAAAAGGGCTCTATTAGAAAATTACTACTATTAGAGAAATTATTACTGCTAGCTAGAGATCTATTGTTCAGTGCATTACTTGCCAATGAGGAAAAAAACAACAAATATGTCTAGTAATGCAGAGTTATACTGTTTGATGACTAACTAATGACTTCGTGAGGAGGAGTTGCTAGCCAGGCAGCAGCTTCTCCTAACTCCTAGATAAGTACAAACCAGTAGCTAGTAGTGGAAGCTCGTTTTTGTGTGAACTGCAGCAAAAGAATAACCTGAACTGACTCTATCAGTTGAACGTTTGTTTCATGTTAAAAGTCACTTTAGTTCAAATCTATTTGCTAAGTGCTAATGTGAATGTGAACTACTTGATGACTGAGACCTGGTCTGCTTGATTGATGGTGCAAGAGAGTTGTTGCTTGTGTTAATAATTACTGTATCTATGAAGAATGCACCCTTTGTTATCTTCCAGTTCTTTGTGAGTGTAAGTTAGGCCACCTATTCTAGACAACTGCTAAACCACTATATAATTGGGCCTTGGTTTTCTGCTCATGAGAGGTTAGTGTGAATTGCTCAAGAAATGCTTCTGAGTATTCACTCTTTGTTCCATTTGAAAGTGGATTTGCAGAACTCCATTAATCTATCTTCAAGTAACATTTATTTTAGACTGTCAAAAGTGTGTTCTAAACTCCACTCCTAAACATGGTTTTCAGCTTTTGTTCATGTTTGTTCCTGCTGATCATGCAGTTATCATTGCTTTGTGGTAGTGCAAAACTGCTGCCTTGGAAGAAGAAGGAAAGCAAGGGTTCTTTTGATCAACAAGCATCTACAAGTATGTGAGGCACCGATGGGTAAGTGAGCTGAATTGAATTCCCTCCGAGTATGAGCTGACTGGCTAGAGTAGTTAGTCCTGTATATAAAAGCAAACACAGTAACTAAAACAGTAATCATGTCATCCTTGTATAAGATTTAAGAGAGAAGCTACTAATGGATGAATATTTTTTTTGTGCAGCCTAGGATAAATTAATGACTTCGTGAGAGAAGCTACTATTGAAATTAATGAAACATTTCAGCCTAGGAAAAAAAAGAGAGAAATGATGTTTCTTCAAAATCTTGTTGCAGGAAGCAGTAAGGTAACTTCTTTGTTTGCCACTTTTAATTACTTCTCATATTTTTTAGTCTGAGCAGTGAACGTTGACTTAATATGCACTATTGTAACTATATTTCTGAGTTAATTCTACCTATTTAGTTTGAAATATATGTCATCTGGTTGTGTATGCTATGGCCAGTACTGGTGCCAACCTTTATAGTTGCTGCAAACCTACAGCTGAAATTTCTCTCTATGATGCTAGATAAAGGAAAAAACTACTACAGCTCATATGTTGCTGCAAACCTTTATAGTTGCTGCAAAACCTACTGCTTGATTCGGGTTCTACTTGCATCGAAGTTCTACTGCTTGATTCGAAATAGCCTGCTGGTTCAGAAATCTAGAATGTACAGGTGCTTGTGCTCAACTTGATTTTTAGGATACGTGAAGTGTTTTAAATGGTTATTTGTAATCAATATTTGCATATTTGCTTGGACTGATTATTTCTATCACACATTTTACAATGACTATTAGAGACTGGTTTCTTTTTAGCTAATGGTATTTCATTGTGTGTTCAGTTAGGGGCACACAAAATTCAGGCACTCCATTATTTATTAATAACTGAATTCAGATTGGGAATTGTTATAATAGAAGGTTAGTTCAATAATTAATTAGGAATCTTCGGTTACTTTTTTTAATTTGACTAAGCTGCACAAATATTTAAAACTTATGCGAACTATTTGGCAATACATGAGGCCTTCACTTTTTCTGAGTAGATAAAACTTAAGCGACAATATTTAAGGATATATAGAGCTCATTGATATATGCAAACAATTTGAGGAAGTTATATGCGTCAAGTTATTATGAATACCAATAGTTCTGACCTTTCGGTTACATATTTTTTAGGCCTTATGTGAATTCTATGCATCTCTGAATGGCTTGGTCTTTTCTACTTGTAAAAAGCGAGAATAACTTTGTTCTACTAATATGTAAAAGCATTCGGACTTTATTCTTGATATATGCTCACTTGAAATCACAAGTAGAGTCTCTAATATGTGGATGTGAGCAGCAAATGCACCATTAAGATTCTAGCTTAATTAACAAAGTACTTTTATTAGTACATGATATAGCAGAGCACATGGCCAAAATGGACCTTTGTCAAACTAGTAGTGGATTACTTAGACATCCTTCCGGTTTTATTCACTACTATAGCAGCCCCTCATGCTTTTTCGTTGTTTTTTTCTTCAAGTGCGGTTCAGCAACCACGGCTGTAGGAGCGGTGCGCAGCGATTACTCTAATGCAGTCATCATTTCTTATGTATTGCACTTTCGTGTAGTCAGTCTATTTAATCTCAAGAACAATCCTTTATACTATGTATAATCTGCTTATGTACTATTAGAAGCCTTCTTGTGCTTGATTCTTGTTTTGTGGCGTGAGTTGTATCCTAGTTTGTAAATAAAAGAATTTGATTGTTGAAATGGTGAAACATGGTCATGTATATAGGACCCTAGTAGGTTTTTTTTGTTTTTCTCAATTATTATAGCTGACGTTCTATTTCATCACTATATCTTTAGAAGTCGCTGCCTGTAAAACTTAAACTTGACAGCTATTCCATGACGATATGGTCGCCACCGATCAAATACAGCGTACGTAGCCAGTTTTTGAGCAATGAAGGTTTATGGCGGGATTCCATGACAATTTCTCAACCCTCAGGATAGTTACCTATAGATGCTTTTTTAGCCGTCTATGACCAATTGATAACATCATGTATCAACACAATCCTAGTAGTGACGGTTCGTC
>JADLZK010006225.1:0-10012 GCA_015847255.1 Hyparrhenia diplandra | reverse complement strand
AGTGTCAACAATAGCCTTAGGCGAGGCCGGCGACTTTTGAAAGCGACAAGAAGCCCCGGCAAGTCTCCACAGGCCCTCACGTGCGAGGACACCGTACCAGCGGTGCCTAATGTGGAGGTCGACAATGCTCAACGGTGCCTCAAGTGCCGGGAGGACAGTGCGAAGGCGGGCCAATGCCGGGCGTGCCCGTGTGAAAAACCGTCTTTAATCGGATACTACATGCCCTCGACTTTGTGCATCCCGTCCGGGGAGGACATTGTGCCGGACTTGGCACATTTGCGGGAGGGTAGCGAGGACCAATTCGGGAGGAGGCATCGAAGCTAGCGGATGAGGTTGATGCAACGTGCAACAAAGAGGATGAGGCCTATGTTTCGTGCTCTTCGATATAAAAGCGGCGAATATGCAACGGAGGATTCCGACCGCCGAAGACAAACCATATGATGGCTACATTTCGGCTATTATGCGACTCCGGCTACTGAATATCCAGAGGACTGGGACGCCTCGGCCCGGCGAAAGATCCCAGGATTGGGGCCTGGGATCGGCGATTATCCGGAGGATTGGGGCCGCGGATGACGATTTGTGAAGTGCAACGTTAGTTTGTTACTATATGTATGGAACAATGTGTAATCTATTTGTAATGAACCATGTACGAAACTATGCTCTCTAGTCGCTTGTATCTCTAGTTGTTGTATTGAACCATGTATCTCTAGTTGTTGTATTGAACCATGTATCTCTAGTTGTTGTATTGAACCATGTATCAACAATTATGTACGGTGTTGGTCTTTTATTTTCCTCGGGTAGGAAGTGTTGTTCGTGGTTGAGTATACCAAATGCACCACGATGTACAAAGAATTAAATGCCAACACCTAGCCATTACTTCGCATGCATCACAATTGTTCCAAGCATAGAGAAGAGTCACTACAATGAGTTACACAAGTGGTTCACCCACAATTAAAAGGGTCCATGCATCATACACTTCGTGGTTCGAACAAAAGTATTGCTAAGTCAAGGCCACTAATGCCTTCCTCATAGCTAAGTCAAGGCCTTAAAATCATCATCGTCCCACCCAAGAAGTCCGATTCCAATCCTCATAGTCGGAGTCATTCCAAACATCCTCATTGGCATTCTCCTTGTCCCGGTCGTGCACGCCCTTGGCCTCGTCCTCGTTACCCTTGTCCCGATCGTTACACGTGGTTGCCATCGCCCCTCGTTACCCCCGTCCTCTTTTGTTGGCGAAGGAACTATGAGAAACAAACATGTCAACATTACAACGACCTTAACAAGTAACAAAATGTGAAAACAAGTTTTGGAAGAACAAGAAATGCTCACAAAGCTCGCGTATCAACGCATTTCGGGCCCGTTCACGTTGAGCTTCATGTTCGCGAGCCCACTCAAGCATCTCATGAATCTCCCTCCTTTCCTCCGCTCGAGGCGGTCGTGGTGTTCCTTGTTTTTTCCGCCCCAAGCGAAGGAGCTCGTCACCCATAAACCGGCGATGGTAAGGACTTATTGTCTTCCCTTTAGCTTTACAAGAGTCTTCACCGAAGCGTGATCCATGTGTTAGAACCAGGTCTTGCAACACCGGCCTTCGGCTCACTTGTCTCTTCAGCTTTTTGCCTTCTCATAATCATCCTTTTCCTCTCCAAGGGGACTTGAACTTGGGAGTAAACAAATTGGCCATAACCTCACCGCGCCAGGGAAATCCTCCCAATCACAAGTCTTTCCAAAATTTAAGTGAAACATAAATAAACATTACCATAATTATGCATTGCCAAAGAACTCATTAGGCATGCAAGGCACAAGCTCGTTATACTCACAAAGAACTCATTTGGCCCACCATAAGCATTGCCACAAAGAGTAACCAATCCCATACTCGGAGGGAACAACTCCTTCACGGGCCTTGATGCCGCACTTGCACTTCTTCTCCCTGAAGACCAAGGCATGGCCATGGCAAGCGTCCATTGGAATACTCTTCTTGCAACCTCTCATTAGGCCATGCAGGTTTTGGTCCATAGTTATACTCCTCAAAGTCACAAGTCGGAAAACCTCTCTAAAATAGACAACATATGAGGTGCAAGGTTACATTATGCACAACACAAATGAGTTCACAAAGAACATGCATCGCAAAGACCACTTACCAAATCGCTACCACCACAACGATAGAAAGGGGTGAACAAATCCGGTCGGGCTCGGAACTTGAGGAACGCCTTCTCCCCACAATGGCATGTAGGAGGATTCTCTAGACGGTGCGGTCGCGGCGTCAACCTTCTCCGCTTCGCTCATTTCATGTGGGTTCGAAGGCGAGGCACCCACCGCTTAAACCGATCAAGCGGAACGGTCTTCCAAGGGTCATAAGGAAACAACATGATGGAATGATCCACACATTCTTGACCATCGATCCACCGATAGAAATTGCATCCGCCTCCCCATCCGCCAGCCGAGGGACCACGCCAGAAGCCGGGTAACGAAAAAACACGCCCGCGGACAAAGGATGCCTGATCGCTTCACATTGGCCGCCACCGACAAAGGACAATGCGGCGTCGGACAAAGGTCTTTGAATGGACCCTTCCCATCATGGTCCTCCTGATGGTGCACCTAACAGGGCGGGTCCATGACACCTAGCAAAAAGATAACAATGTCACCTTTGTGCGAAACATATGTGCAAACACAAACAACAAACCATGGATGGGTAACATCTAAACAATATTAGTATCAAATTATTTCAATCAAATTAATGTTCATACGATTTCTTAAGAAATCAAAATACAATAAACAACTATGACAACAACAGTTTCAAACCCATCTTCAATACATAATGAAGTCATCTACGTGAGTACCAAACAAGATCTCCAATTTGCCATGTGGAGCTAATAATTCAATTAGGGTTTGGGATTTGAGAGGACAATTGCAACCGACCGCGCATCATTCCTAACAAAGAAGTTTTTCCACATAGCACAAGAACAAATAAACATCACAAACAAGATTTCCTATTTGCCATGACCAATATAAATTGAATTAGGGATCGGGATTTGAGAGGACAATTACATCTAAGCAATAGAAGATTACCAAAGCAAATCAACCACAAATGAGTTCCAATTAGCATAACACAAGCATAAACAACATTCACACAAAAAACCAAATGGAACTCATGGAGAGGAGGACAAAAGGTGAAGGGAACATTCCCTTGCAAAGATCGACCACTTTACTACTGACCACGGAATGGAGAAAGTGGGAGAAGAGAGGGAGACAAAAAAAGTTGGTAGAGGCATTTATATTGACACGTCGCGCCGTAACCGTCGGTAGCGACGTGTTGGGGCCCCACGAGCTTTCGACGAGGCCCGTGACGGAAACCCTAACGGGCGGTCCGCGCTTAAGAATCCGGGCGCGACGGCCCACCGCCCGCATGCGTAGGGCGCGACTCCGTGGGACCCACCGCCGGACACGCCAAAGAACGGCCAACAACGCCGCCGGCCATGGCATGGAGCCGTCGCGCCGCATGCATCGGCCCAGGACATGTGTAAATGTCACGCCAACACATTTGGCGCGACAAAAAGGGATATTTATGAAATTATTTCAAACTAGGGATACATTTGAAATTTGTTTTGAAAAAGGGCTAAAATTTGAAAAAAGGCCTAGCTAAAGGAGAGTGGAAATAACTTAACTGGTCCGGCAAGGCAAAGACACCGCAATCCTAGGACTTTGAGGGCCCTTTGGCATATTTGTCGCGATGGCCGCCTAGACCGTGTATAAAATTTTATAATATATATAGGAGTTGATTTACTTATAAAGTGAAAGTAAATCCAATAACGTAAAAAATTTGCTATACTTGATAATTAGTTTGAATTAAAAATAGATAAGAGAAAAAAAGATACCTAGAGCGTGAACATGAATTGAAAACAATGGATCATATCATCGATAATCGCAATTCATAGAAGCCAAGAACCAAGATCAAAATGTTTTCATCAAAGGCATGGAGCCCCGCTTGGTCGCTGACTCGTCGCGCATGCCCGCGTGTGTGCATCGGACGCTTAGAATTCGTGAATCGCCATCAAAGTGTGTGTCGTGGCTCCTCTCGCGTCGAAGGCCACGATTAGTGGGGAACCCGGTGTTGGCGTTCTCAAAACCGGGTCCGCCAAGAGTCCGACTAGTGAAAATAATGTCGCATGCGTTAAGCGTTTTGGAAGGGGAAGTAGGTGGTGGCGCCGACGAAGAAAACAAGAACAAGAGACACAAGATTTATCCCCGGTTCAAAGTACGAATGCCCTACGCCCAGCTTTTTAGGCTTCCTTCATGTTACTTCACACCGAGTGCTTGTAGTAGGGGATACAAGCGAGGGAGAGAGGGAGCCCGAGTCCCAAGTCTCCCGAAAGAGAGAGCAAGGTCCCCCGGTTGTCTCACCTCCTCCTTTTATAGCTTTATAAGGAGGAGTTTCTACTTTTATATCTGGTATGAAGTTTCTACGCTCAACTTGTCGCCCAAGCCGGGCGACAACGACTTGTGGAAGGCGGCGTGCTCTCGCCCCAAAGGCGGTGCCCGAGGTCAAATGTGTGTCGTCTAAGACCCTGCATAAATGGCGTTAGTCAAAGAAGAAGCCCTTCCACCGTCCTGCCCCGAGGTTGTGTCATGTGGGCCCTTGATTGGACACGACGCGGTGGCTTCGTCGTGTTTAATAAGTCTTTCCTTCGCTCATGATGGAGTGTGGTAGGGCCCTGCCACACTCTGCCGCAAGCCATGATGGTTTGATGGCAAGGAGTCGACCGCGCTTTGGCGACACAAAGGGTCGCTCACCACGAGCCCGGCCAGGTCAATGCCGCAGCCGAGATTCCGCGAGCGCCGGGATCTGTCGAGTCCCGCACGCGTCGTTTGCATTGACATAGGGGCAGCGGGTTCGAGACCCTGCCCTTATCCTTCCACCGGGAAGGATTCCATCTCGAGCCTTCGGGTCCGCGCAAGGCTCGGGCGAGTCGGGCCGGAACCGAGGCCGTGTCCTCCGGTTCCTTCAGGCTTGCTGTTCTCGGCGAGCCCGATGTTTGTGGCCATTTCTCTCTACGGGTCTTTGGGCCCGAGCATGGCGGCCCTTTTGAGGGGTCCATTATTATGAATCCCAACACCGCGAAAGAAAGATGGAAAGGCCGATGCTGTTTTCTTAGGTCACGTAGCCATCTCTCGACCGTCTTATAGTTAGTTTGCTAATGACTAATGAATTATAAGTCATGAGGATCTGTATACCTGGGCACCCGTTGCCACCGCATAGTGTTGGCACTGGGCAAAGATTTGTGGATTTTTTTCTAGAACCTGTCCATCTGGATTTTACTTTCTAACTTGGCATGCAAATTCAAGTATGTAAATTGACATAGACGCTCATATTTTTTTCTAAACCTTTTAATTTAACTAGTTAAGCGCCGTGCGTTGCTACGGGATAATCAAATATCCAAAAACACACGGATCACATGATAAGATAACAATAATGTGAAATCAAGTCACGGAGAGCGCGACATCACACTAATTCTACCGCACAGACAAAGAACACATCCCTGTCTTTGTGTTGGCCGCCCTTCTCTCCCTCACCTAAATAACCTATTGTTTCTAAAAGAAAATAATAAATCCCCCATATGTGCAAAGGTGGAGTAAATATGTAACAAAAAAACTATGTGATGGAATTCAAAAAACTCACGTTGAAGAAAATTAAAAGAAAAGTGAGAATTAGACTATAGAACAACCATCATTCTTTTAAGACAGCGATATATATTTGTTTGAATAATTAGGATTAGTACATGTGATTTGTTTACAGGATGAGAAGTATCTTAGTAGAAATGCAAATCTTACATGGCCAGAGAGTCACAGACAATGCTAGCCAACAGGAGACAGAACTCTTGAAAGGATCTCTTTCTACATTATGTATATTTACTACCCTAGAGTAGTTAAAATTGAATATAAGATACATGTTGACCAGATAGCTATGCCAAATACAGATCACATGATCAGAGTTCAATTATGTTCATCATCATATTCAGGCCCATGTTTCCAAGTCGCTCATGCAACATGAACATTTCCACCAGTAGCGACCAAGGCTCTGATGTTCTCCTGTGATACGTAAAAAAAATTTTGACATTACTTTGCTGAGAGAAGACTTCAAAAAATTAGCCAGAGACAAGCTTCAAGATATCATACTGTTCAGGTATTATAGTCAACGGGCATTAGTGTAATCTCCTGGTTTAGGGTTTTATCAAGTCTCTACTCTATATATTGTCCCCATTTGGACCTCAATAGTATCAATTTATTGTGTCTCTTTATTCGTCACACATACTTAGTGGACAGGATGTCTTACAGTTAAGATAATCCTTCAAGCTAAACCTCTCCTAACATCTATCCCTCAAATTATAAGAAAAACAACAACAGAAATCGAAGTACCTGGTATCCTGATTTCCTGAATTCCTTAAAGCCAAACCAAATTCCATCGGTTGTTAGATGGGAATAACATGTTCAACCCTTTCTTGAAGCAGTAAGATGATGTAGCAAATACAAATTAGCCAAAGAAACTATAAATCTGAGGCATATATTTCTAACCTGCATACCTCGTGATGCTATCTCCCCGGCACTCCAAGCATTCTGATTGTCGTACAATCAAACAAGTGAGGATGGAATGCATAATTTGGAAACTGAAAGTACACGAAATTAAATGTATTGCACAACAATGGAAAATGAGGCATATAGTGCAAACATATATACCTCGTGATGCTATCTCCCAGGCGCCATGTCCATTTGAACCACCGAACATGACAACAACTCAGCTGATCGGTTCTTCATCATGACAATAAATCAAGAAGAAGCAACAGCAGCACAAGGCGAGAGCGTGAACCAAGACCAAACCACATCCTGAACACCCTTCCAAGTGTTACCGGTTTCTTATGGGAAAAAGGGAGGAGAAGAGAGGAGCGGTGCCTGCAAATCCCAAAAACATTTGAACAAAATCACTATTAAAAACGTATTCAAAAACAGCAGCATATACAATTGCATTCGAATCGTAACTTGGTAAAATATGTCCACTCTTGTCCGTCCATGGGTGATCATTTGGGTTGTTTGGGTAGATCATTGGCGGTAGAATGTTGTTTCCTTAGCTTTGGATTGTTTGGATCAAGACTGATGGCAAATCCAACATCTAAACACAAAGTTGGTGTACAATACAGGTCAATATTCAGAAATCAGAAAGTAAAAAAAAAAAGATTATTAGAAAAGATAAAGACAGAAGCATTAAAGAAATATATATGGAGCCAAGTAATATGTGCCCTGCAGCTGTGAACTACAGGGCAAGATACTGTAAGAGAGCAGTTGGAATTGGTACCCTTGCAACTGTGAACTTACACCTGTGGTGATTTGTAGAATCTATAAAGAACAATATAATCCTGAGTAGCTTACTGATAGTGAGGACAGGAATCCAGTTGATCATATTACTGCATTTTTAATCTTAAAAAAACATGTTGCCTTCACGTGAAGCTATGGCACCAGAAATTCAGTTTTTTTCTGATCTACAAAACTATAGTCAACATGCTAAACGATTTCAGCATAGACATCATTCTCTCTTAGCCATGATCCATTTTGATCCAGAGATGGGAGGAGCAAGATACTGAAGTAGTCACACGAAGTGGCAACTGTCAGTAAAGGAAGTCTGATATGAACTATTGGATCTATCTTAAGAACCATGCATGACATCTGCTCTGTTTGGGTTTTCAGAAGGCAGATCCAATAGTATGATTTTCGTATGATGAATCTTGAGAGAGGGAGAATAAAGATATGTATGGTGCATGCTAAATTATACGATGAATAGAAAATGAACAGAGTATATTTATGTCTCTTGGGAAGGTTATATGTGTTTACCAAATGATGAGGCATTACTTGTACATTCAGTTACAAGGTCAAACACATACACATTCAGTAAGTAGGAATAATCAGAGAAAGGGCATCAATATTAAAAGAGGTAAGCCTATCACTGATTGTTGACCTTTTTATAGGACAGATCATATATCAAGAACTTGAAAGATGCTATATCATAGTGTCCAACATTACGCACCTGCACAAGCCTCAGAGATCTGCTGAAGAGTGGTCTGCAATTATTAAGAATCAAAGAATTCATTAACTGGATATTATCAAGAAAAGCGAGGAAAAAACTTCAACATTCCATACTGTCTAAATAATGTAGGCTTAAGTGAATTATGCACAGACTTAGAGAAAAATCTGATGTTTATGACATCAATTTTAAGATGTCCCAAGAAGAAAATAAGTAGAATTAATTTTGGCCAAAAGAATTATAATCTCTAAAAAGATTTAGAATCATAGCAACATTGACTCAGCATTGCACAGAAACATATCCTTACTATAAAACAATATATCACTAAACTATTTTCAACTGACATCAGTAACTAAATTGACATAATGATTCTATTGATTAAAGGATACCCTTGATTAACAATTAGAATACAGAACTGCAAGTTTTGCATGAAGCTCAATCAAAGGATGGAACTCCAGTCAAGCTAATCCAGAGAAAATGCATCACAAAATGTTGGACAATGGAGTGATGAACTCTGCATAGGAACAAACCATTTGAATGCAGAGTTCCTATGGGGCGTTAATATGTATCAAAAATTACGCACGACTAAGAACAAAGAGTATCCGATTCAGAGGACAAGTGCACTGAAGTTGTAGATGGATTAGCACTGGAGGGCGGCAAACCCGTGTTTCCGGTACTTGCGCGTCCAGCAGCCTTGTCGGCAGGGCCGGTCGTGAGGGCGTTGTCGCGTCCGGCGGCTCGAGGCATCGGCGCTAGTTGGTGTGGGACTGAGGACGCAAATCGGGGCGGACGCGTGGATGACGACGCGGGCCTCGACGGTAGGGCAGGTCGTGTCCGGTGGCGTCGAGTTGACGGCGCTGTAGCGTCCAGGTGGCGGAGCAGGGGCGTCGACGGCGCGGGTCGGTGCGGAAGCGAGGACGAGGCCTGAGACGGAGAACGGATGCGCACTATGGTGTTCGCGGCGGGCGACCGTGGAGGCCGCTGCGGTGTTTGCGGCGGCGCGGTCCGACGGATGCACGGACGCGGCGACGTCAAGGCGCCCCCTCACGACCGACGGCGTCGAGGCGAGATTTGCACGATGATGCGGCGGGTGCAGCGGGCGAGGCGAGGCGGCGTGGCGCGGTAGTTGTTCTTCAGTGCTGGGCGAAGACGGGCCGGACGGTGCTGCTCAGGCTAAATTAAGGAAGGGTCGGGCCGGTGCTGCTCACGCTAAGGCTGGCTGCACCGCGGTACTGAGAGATGTACTCAGTATTGATTTTCCGTTTTTAGAGCTGCACCGCTGTACTGGGGACACGATCGCTACCGCTCAGTTCCCTCGAAGTCTGGCGTCTTTTGCGTTGCCCTGCTATGGGCGCGTGAAAAAAAATGAGAGAGGGGAGAGAATCAGCTGGGGGCCCATTAGTTAAAGTAACTAAAAAAATGTTATAACTCACAAATTAAAAGACTAAATTAAATTCGACACACCATTAAATTCGCTTCAATAAATTCTTCAAATCTGTATCTCACAGGGGATATATTTAGATAAAAATTATGTTGGGCCCACTCGATAATAGTTAGGATAGAGAGATATATAAAGTATGGGCGACGAAATACGAAAAATCAGATATGAAGGAGAGAATATCGATTTACTGCGATGGAATATTCCTTTTTAGAGGATGAATTTAAAGTTTTAGGAGTGCAAATAGCCTAAATTAGCCAAGGGGTTTAGGGTGGGGCCGGTGCCTTCCAATTTTGAAGCATGGACTGGATTGCGGGCGAAGGGGGCGCTGTTTCCAAATTTAGCCGACGAGGACAGGCGGGTGGACGATCGCATGGAGGGGATCGCATGAGGGGAGGGCAGGCGACAAGCCCAAAAATTATCGCAGTGATCATTGCAAGCCTTACTTTCGCTCTTTTACGCCGTAGAGATAACATCGTTTTAGTGGCAGCATCCTTTGTCGCTAATCG
>JADLZK010006224.1:0-55723 GCA_015847255.1 Hyparrhenia diplandra | reverse complement strand
TACAAAACTCATCAAATGTTATAGGAAAATATTCACCACCCGCGATCGACCTTAGGCGTTTTAATCTTTCTTTCTAGTTGATTTTCGACTGATGCCAAAGATTTTTAAAGTAGTCCTAATGCCTCATCTTTTAGTTTTTAAACCAAGTAAATATAGCAATATCTAGAAGCATCATCAATTAACATCATGAAATATCTCTTTTCCACCTTTAGTCAACACACCATTCATCTGCATAGATGAGAATGTATGAGCTCTAGAGGTGTCAAGTGTCTCTCTCCTCCGTTTGCCTTGTGAGGCTTTGAGGTTGCTTAGATTGCACATAACTATGGCACTTAGAACCTTTGGCAATGGTGAAATCAGGAATTAACATGAGCTAGAATAAAATGTGACATCAAACCCAAAAATTCACATGACATAAGCGAGAATGCAAACACTTGAATTATCATCAATTGTGCCATAAATATGATTCAGCAGACTTATTATAAAAATGCGCTCCAAACTCGTGGAACAAGCCACCACGGTCATAACCTTTACCAATAAACTGTCCATGCTTAGATATAACTACTTTGTGGACTCCATCACTACCTTAAACCCATCTCTCTTAAAAGAAGAAAAACACTAACAAGGTTCTATGGAATAGTAGGGACATCTTTGCCCGCGTTCTTCGGTACGCATAATTTTCCACTACAGTAAACTTGAATCTACGTTCTATAGCGCCACGAACAAAAAGCATGTGACCCATTCTCCATTAGGATAGAAGAACCTTGTAGCTCTTTATAAGAAGAAAAGCAAAGAGATATACACACACACATGAATATTAGACTTTCTGTATCAACCCACCAACTTGGTGATTAAAATACCCGAAATGATACGGTAGGAACATTCTTGTACTCCTCATCGGCATTGCTAATAGTCACGCGGTTGACATTCTTATTATTCTCATTGGAACGTAACTAAGGCGTCACGAGTGAAGCAAAAGCACCTCATCATTATTTTTCTTTCTCTTTTCAAAGGTAGTTGTTAATTTGGCATTGAAAGATTTATTCCCTTTGTTCTTGCCATGTAGGTTTTTACGCACAAAATTAGTGCTAGAATGAAACTAACTTGTTCCCCTTATCAATAGTATTCTTCACCAGAATATTTGTCTCAACATCAAGAGATGCTATCGGGTTTACAAAGCTGATATTTTTACTATCTCTTGTGTTTTTATTGTGCGAGAAAGCTCTTCCATGAAAGAAGGCAACTTAGCAATATTGCATCCAGGCTACAAACTCGCACGGGTATGACATACTCACAGGAGTTCAAGTTCTCTTGCTATGTGTTGAACCTCATGCGCTTGCTTGACTATAGGCGGTTAGCAACCATCTTTGTAATCATAAAAGCTCTCCATAATGTACAACTTCAGATGTACCAATGGTTTGCATTCAGTTGATCCCACAATGCCTTCTCATCTTGGAAGTGCAAGTTTGCATCTTCTAGATGACTAGCAAGACTATTTAGGATTGTTCTAAGATAGTGTTGTCTCCCGGAATCTTCTCTTATCTCTAGAGATATTTCCACGAGGGTGATCCAGCGATGATGTGAATATTTTTAGCCTCTAGCTGAGCATGGCCTTAACTGCGCCATCTCTCTAGTGTGCACTAGAAAACTTTTCTAGTCTTACGCCGCGTCGATGAAAATAGCCATAGTTAAATCAAGAAAAAGCCTATAATAAGGTTTTTGGATTGTTGGAATATATAGGCAATTTTCGGTTAATTCCATAAAATAAATCACTGATTAATAGATCTACTAGATAAAGCATGTTAAGCATACTAGCATAGCCGATGAACACATAACACGATCATAGCATAGCATAAACTCATATCGCTAGATCATGGCAACATATGTGAACATAAGCGGGCGGCGTTGAGGACAGCGTAATGGAGAGGTTCCCGAGCGATCGGAGATCCTCCGACTTCTTGTCATGCTGCGTCGTCGGTATCGCTGAAGAAGTAGAAGAAGTTGTCGATGAAGGCGGCGGCGTGGCGGTCCTCGCTGAGTCCTTCGGTGAGGCGAGCTTTGCGTGAAAAGCGAATGCGCTTAGCGGTCAGCTGGCCGAATAAAGCCTTCAAAACCTTATTAAGCCTTCCTCCGGTGCGGAGGATCGCCGAGCTGGCAGGTTCAGGAACCACCTACGCGTTTTACGCCCGGTCGGTGCCTTGAGCGACGAGGCTGGAAGCGGCGACAGCGGCAGCCTTGATGGTGAGAAGTGGAAAATACTGTGTTTACTACTATGGGATTTTCTAATTGAAACTCCCAATTGTAGTTGTTTTGTTGTGCGTACTATTAAGCCTTTGATGGTGAGGAAAGTGGAAAATACTTGCATTTTACTCGCATAGGATTTTCTAATTGAAACCTACTCGATTGTAGTTGTTTTGTTGTGTCTACTATTCCCACGAGGCGAGAGTACCTGTGAGTATATAGGGAGGAAAACTCACTGCACTCCAGTATCAAGCCCAGCGATATGGTGCTTAGTGATATTGCTGGCCTCCGTCTTTGCTTTCGTGAAATTTTAAAAGCGATTACTAAGCTAGGTAGGGAACATCGAAATATTGGGCCTGAGATTTATCGGAATTTCTTCATATGAATTTTAGAGGAACTATTCGTATATAGAGATTCTAACACTTTGCTCTCATTCATCTCAGCTGTGGTTGCATGCTGCTGCACTGTAGTGTCGTTGGTGAGACCAGTGGTGTTGGTCAGTACTAGTTGATCTTGCAACGTCTTGAGGAAACTCTCTACCTTTTGCTTAAAAGGGCGCGTAATCTTGACCCCAGCGCACGGTGGTGGAACCAGTTGCTGGTTTCTCGGTCATGGTAAGCCGTGTTGATGCTGGCCGGACAAAGCACCTTCCTCGCACCTCGCTAACCGGAATGGCACCAAGGTCAGCATCGGATGCAGCATCGGGGGCGATGAGCAGGTTTTTACAGTCCGCCGCACGCGATGCGAAAACTGAAAGTGCACATCGTGACCCACACTTGGCAGGAGGATGTTACGGGAATGCTCTGTGCAGCAGTTATTGGCGAAGCGGCGGTGACCTTGTTGGAGTCCATGCCGGGCCCGAGCCGGGGAGAGCCACCGCGCCGGTGCTGTGAAGAATCGGCGTACCGATTGTTCCGACAGCTCACTTCCTCGACTCTAGCCTTGAGCATCTTCATTTCGCGGCGGCTGCCTCGTCGAGGTGCGCGTGGAGCGCGCTCAGGCAGCGTGGCACCGCCCAGGCTGGCGCGGCGCGCCAAAGAGACTGCAACAGACCCACACTTTCGGAGGCTCCATGTGGTTGACGAACTCCGCCCAGTCCTCTGCGTGTGGAAGGCCGGAGTCACGGATCTGCCGAGATCGGTCCTGGCCACCTCTTTCTTCCAGCATGCTCGTTGTTGGCGTCTTTCAGGAAGAGTGCGTCGACTCTGGAACTCTCCGGTGATGAACACCAAGTCCTGCTGCACATCCTTCAACTTCTCTTCCTCCTCCAGCGCCACCTGGATCCGATTCCACTGCAGCACACCACAGTCTTGAGTCGTCGAGCGCCATCTCCGCCATGATGCCAACCTCTCTACATACGATTAGCACAGCACAGTCATTTTCTTGAGAAGCTACCAGAACTAAATATGATGAGTGAAATTTGATGCTAACTTTGCTACTTGCTGTAATGCAGCTTCTGCAAACGCGCGCGTGCCAGGAACATGGGTTTTGCCACTTGTATCTTTTATTTAAATATGCAGAAACATATACAAGACAACAAGCACATGCAAGCTAAGCTCTGTTTTCTTTTTGCGAAACAATACGGAAACTGGGGAATCCCACTTGACCTCACTCAAATTCCCTCATCTCATCATCCACTACCATAATCTTAGGAAGAGCATAGAAAGTGGGACCTATTTGTCATACGCGCCTCGAATCTACAACATTACCTTTTAGATCCCTTGGACTAACACACCTAAACCCTAAAAGAGATCAAACAAGAAGAATAATGTGTGTGTGCTAAGGCCGGACCCAGCTCAACCAGTTGTTAGTTCTCCTAGTGCATAGAATTTAATGTCAAGATTACAACAGTAGTTACGATGCATAAAACCTACACTTGCTTCAGGATCCTCGAATCTATAACATCGGGGACAATCCACACCTTCTGTTTTTTATATTTACATGTTCTATTAAACTTTTTCGCAGTCAAATATTTTGTATCTTTGAACATGAATTTTATAGATGGAGAAAATTTTATTTAGGTTCACGATATGAAGGTGGCCAAAGATAATAATATTAATAATAATATATGAAACTTGTAGCTATGCGATGTGATCCACAAATTCATAGATCTCATCGAGCACAAAACTAGATAGTTGTGCAGATCTCAACTTGCACATCGATTTTAAAAGGAAAAATATCTTTATCCGACATAATATAAAAACATGTGATTTTTTTAAGGTGACATACCCTGGTACCTATTTCTATGATGCTGAAATATTATGTTATTTTTAGTATCATAGCAATTTCTGACATTAAAACAAAATTATAAAATTATAGATCTCATTGAGGGTAGAATTTTAATGTAAAATCATCTTCATCAGGTTATATAAAAAAATAGAGCCTTGTCACTCACATACTCATCTATCATATCCTTGTAAACGTTGAATCGAGGTCATCGGCATGCTGCGTCAACTATCAAATCAGCTAAATGCGCTGTTTGGACATGTATATATGAGACCAGAAACCAATTTCAAAAACATATTTTCGGACTGTGTGGACTTATGCTTGACATCTGCATTTTTTAACTTTAAGGAACTCAGAGAATTTCACTCATCAATCTAAAAATTTGGTTTTTGAGTCAAATTATTGTAGTCTTTACCTAAAATTAGAAAAGATTGCATATACTACACCCAGCTATAAAGTATAGCTATCTCCCGCTCTTGGCCATCACGCCTTGAAACAGATTCTCTCTAGTTCATAGAAATATATGCTGAACAAATTTGCGGACATATATATGGGTAGATCTGGTGATAGTCGTCACGCGGATAAAATGAACATGAAAGTGCACAAATAAAAATACCTAAAATTACACCTGGAACAAAGAGATATTCAAATGTGGCTGATGATACATGAAAAGGACAATTGGAGGCAAAGAGATCGATCAGCAAGCACTAACCTGGTGAAATTTGCATGCGCGGTGTAGCTAGGATTCAGAAGTAGTAGTACGTGCGCGACTGAAAGTGAGAGGCCGGAGAAGAAAAGCAGCAGAGCAAAAGTGCATCTGCTTGATTATCTCGACACGGAGCCTTTCTGACCTGAGCTCAAGTTTTACAATCCAGGTTTATACTCTCTCCTATGAGTCAACTATCTCGCAAAGTCTCGAGGCAAGATCGAGCCACCACCCTGCACCTGCACCTCACCTCCACCAGATCACACCCAACACCCCCATCCCCACACATGGATGCGGCTTCTACAAATGCAAGTGTTGCTAAAAAACACCGCACTGGCCAATGGCCATTGTGCTTATGAGTTGAAGATTAGGGACCCGGAGATCTTAGTCCTATTATATTTCTGCCACTAGCAATAGCAACAAATATATATATTTCAACAACTTGCGCTCCCCGGCTCTGGAATTGCTTCATCAATGGTCCACTTGTCACTAGCGGACGACTTGTGAATGCATATAGTTTCAGACTTGTTCAGTCACACTTGGCCTAGGATCTGGAATACTGTGTGTGAATTATTAATATAGGCGGCGGTGGTGGCCTTCTCCCGAGTCAAAGCCTGATCCGGGAAGGGGAGCCATCGTTCCGACAGCTCACTCCTCGAGTCTAGCGCCTTGAGCATCTTCATCTCGGCGGCAGCGTCGTCGTCGTGGTGCCGTGGAGGAGGCGTCAGGCAGCTGGCATGGCGCCGCCCAGGCTGTCAAAGTGCATCTGCGTACTTGTTTTTATCGACGGAGCCTTTTCTTTTAAAGCTTGACTTGACCTCGAATTTTACAATCAAAGAGAGTTCGACTTATCCTAAGGTTCGAGGAGGCAAGAGCCACCGGCATCGCAACTACAAAATGATTTCTAAAATACATGCGAATCTCTCCCCCACTGGTCATAGGTACTCATAATTACAGGAGGGAAGGATGGGGGATCTGATTATTTTCTCATCACTAGTTATCAGCTGATGCTCTCTCACGGGTTAGAATCGAAGACACTAACTAATAAAAATTATTTATACTAAATTTTTTTCTCTTCACCATTATTTTTTTTTAACAAATAGCTATAATAGGTACTCCCTCCGTTCCAAATTGTAGTTCACTTTGGCTTTTTAAAGATTCATTTCTTTTACTATGTATCAGGGCGTATTATATAACTAGATTGCATAACAAAATCAATGTATCTAGAAAGCTAAATTGAACTTCTGATTTAAACAGTAAAATATATAATCTATATTCAGTTTTGATAATCTATATATTTTTTTTTTATACATTTTCATCCATATTCATCAGCTTTTTTTTTTTATAGAAACTCTAATTGTCTCCAATATACATTTAGCTGAAACATTTGCTTAAATTATGATGGCTTTTAAGGTAATTATAGTCCACCAATTTGGCAATGTACTTTAGGTCTTCTAAATTATAGGATCTATCTTTTTTTATTTCTAGTAGTTTCATGAGTAATAATTTCTAGGATTAATCTTTTTTTCTAGCATGATATGTGTTTAGCTCAAACATTAGCGTAAAAGTGTTAATGTATAGCTCTTATCGCTTTTATGTAACATCATAAAAATCTATAGTTTTGATCGTGTATTAATTTGAATTTCCAATGCATATCATATATTTTTTGTCAAAGTTTTCAATTCTATTTTATTAAATAATATTCAAGGTCTAGGCTGCCCTTACTTCTCACAATGGCATAAATAGTTGTTTCAAAGTGTACCATTGCACTCAAGATGTTATATTCATTATATTTTTTATTAATATAATTTTACCAAACTAATAATCCTTGTAATTAAATTACTAATATTTTGTATGATGTAATGTTCATTCAAATTGTTTAAAAACTTTTTTTTTTTTGAGATAATGACTTTTTATAAATAAATATTTATCAAATATAAACATGTTTCCTTGATCTGTGTGGTAAATAAATATTTATCCTAATATAAACTTGTTTCCTTGATCTGTACGGTGGAACATGGCTTAAACTTGTTTCCTTGATCTGTGCGGTGGAACATGGTTTTTGTGCAGTTTCAACTTATTAATATTGGCACACTTTGTGTATTTCAAATAACTTTGTTCATATATTGTACTTATGGATGTTGAATTATTTTCATAACAGCATGGATAATTTACATACAAATTATATAGATATATATTACATTACATTATGTTTCATAAAAAGCTAGGCGGTTAATTTGAATGCTTTCTTAGGGGTCAAAGCAATCTTTAGTAAAAAGATAGAGGTGGATAATTCATAATAAGAATAGTGAAAATGCAATGTAGACTCATGGAGCATGCGAGTGTATCATTTATGTCCATGGACTCTCAAATTGCATTTCTAGCAAACTGAGCTTGTTAGACTATATGTCATCTGGGTCCATCAACTTCAAAAATATTTATTTAGGTCTATGAACTTTTTTAGGGTGTCATCACGGGTCCATGAAATTTAAATCTATATATTACATGGCATTGGCCGAGACCACTAGCGGTGGCCGTCGGAGAGATGGGTTCTTGAGACCCCTTGGGGCGCTAGCATGGCGACTTCAGATTTGGCGGGGGCGGCGTGGCCCGAGACGGACGGACACACCGTCTTGGAAACAAGCCCGGCGACCCGACCCATCCCTCGGGGGTTTCAAACCAACCCCCTAATTAGTGGGCAGCGGTAACTTGTTTCACATCTTCACGTCAGCTCGTTTTTGGGTTTGAGATCGGACGGCCATGGAGATGCGCGGGCTGCCGGCGTGGTACATCTGCGCATGTAAGTAACATCCTGCGGGTTTTCCCAAAACCAACCCCCAATTGAGTGGGCAGCGGTAGCTGGTTTTCATCATCTTCCGTCGCTCGTTTAGGGTTTGAGATCGGACCGAGGATGATGGAGGTCTGCAGAGGCGTGAGCGTGCGAACATGCGCACATGTAGAAAGTAGCATGAGGATTACGGTACGTCTGCGTGCATTACGGCATAAAGCAAGCGCCGCGCCGCGGTCGCGCTATGAGCACGCGTCGCAGCAGGCCACGATGAGCGACGAGTCGCAAGTTCACGCAGAAATAACCCGCGAAGCGCCCACCATTTTGTCGAGGGAGCGTCGCTCTACCAGTTTACAATGCGCATAGCGTAGGAGAAAGTGCGGAATAAATCTAAGATAATGGGTGTGCATGTCGAATTTGAGCGCTTGGGTGGAAGCGTTTACGATCGCGACACTGCCATTACGCCCGTAGGCGTGGCCTGACGCAGAAAGTGTAGCATTTAGGATGGAAATAAATCTGCATTTGCAGCGTATATATGTAACCTTGTGTTTGGTTTGGAAACCACGAGGTGGGTCGCCGAGAAGGAGAAGGAGCCGCTGTCCTTCGCCGAGGCTGCTCCGGCATGGCGACCCTGGCTCCGTCGTGCGACAACATCCAATCGATGCTTATGCGAGGTCCGATGACGAGGAAAGTGCAAAGAAAACGTGCGGCCACGACAGCACGACCATCACGATATACGAAAAAGGACCCGTCGCTATAGATGCCCAACTTGTGCTCAGCCTCATCAGCTTGTCCGGTTCTTAGCTGCTTTCTCTCCTACTGCTGATTGTCCGTGCGGCAACAGAGGCGCCAGAACACGACGACTTACTATACGTTCGTGGCGATCAAGCTCGCATGAAGCCCAAAGCTGCTTGCACCGGACCACAGGGGGTACGTGTACTATAGGATCCACGGTAAAAACACACACGCATGGCTGGCAGAAAGAATTGAGTCTGAACCGAGACGATGCTACTAGACGAACTGGGTGATGTTATTTGGTTGTTTGCAGTGTCTCCACCTACATGTGGTGACGGGAACGCCACGTGGCTACGCTGGAGTCTCTCATGGCGTGCTCGCCGCTGTCGTCGTCGCGCGGCCACCGGGAGAAAGAGACCGCGCTGTCACAGCGGCCGAGCTGCTCCGGCAGGACCAGCTCACGCACGTCGACGTATAGCATCCAGATGATGCTGTCAAGTCGAGGTCCGAGTCCGAGGTCCGATGACGACGAGGTAGTAAAGAAACGCGACGGCCGACAGCGTGACGATCACGATGGAACACGGACCCGTAGCTAGGGTCAACATCGGCTCAGCAAATAGCATTTCCCGCGGTACTACGAACAGAAACTATTTTTCTTTGTCACCAAGATTACCATGCGATCGATCCATCCATCTTCCTTTTCGTGCAGTCTAGCATTGATCCGACGGCCACCGGCGGCGGCGGCGGAGGAGGCGGGGCATGCCGGGGACGGTGCAGACAATGATGGTGGACATCGCCGGCGACGTGCCGTGGGTGCAGTGCCACCCGCCGCCAGCGCCGACGGGCAGCGGTAGCAGTTTCTTCGACCCGACCCGGTCACCCACCTACGCTCCTTCCCTTTCGCAGCTCGCCGGCGTGCGCGCGCGTCTCGGCCCCTTCAGCAACGCAACGGCTGCATCAACGGGCAGTGCCAGTACCGCGTCACCTACCCCCGACGGCTCGTCGACGCTGGGCACGTACAGCTCCGACCTGCTGACCATCACCTCTAACACACTGCCGTCAGCGGTTTCCAGTTTAAGGTGCAGCCAAGCCGAGCAGGGCCCGGTTTCGGTGAGCAGCACCACATCCGGGGACCATGTCGCTCGGCAGCGGCTCCCAGCCACCAGCGTCCCAGACGGCGGCCAACACGGGAACGCCTTCTCGTACTGCGTGCCAACACCCAGCGACGCCGGGTTCTTACAAGTCCTCGGCCTACCATCTTCTACTCATCCAGACGGCGTTCGTGGCGACGCCGACGCTCAGGATCCCAGGCGCCCACGTTGTACGGCGTCGTCCGGGACATCGGTCGGTGGCCAGCCCATCGGCGTACCCGCAGTGGTCTTCGCCGCCGGTTCCGTGATGGACTCCCGCACGGCCATCACGCGGCGCCGCCGACGGCGTACCAGGCGCCGCCGCCGCGCGTTCCGGAGCAGGATGGGCGCGTACCCCGGCGCAGCCGAAGGGAGCCTCGACACCTGCTACGACTTCGCCCGGCGTCTTGGTCGTCAGGGGTGCCGAGGTCGCGCTGGTGCCTCGTCCCGAACGCGTCGTGGAATGGACGTCTCGGGGATCCTGATCGATGACTGCCTCGCCTTCGCGCCGCCCAACGGCGGCGACTTTTTGTCCTGGGATCATTGGCGCGTGCGGCAACGAAGACCATCCGAGGGTGCTCTACGACGTCGGAAGTGGATCGTGGGCTTCCGCACCGGCGCGTGCTGATCGAGTCAACTTGCGATATGCTGCAGGTGCCTGCAGGCTGGTGGCGGCTCGACGCGTACCGTGCATGAGTGCAATGCATGGCCCACTAGCTAGTACTAGTAGTTTTCGCATTTCTCTGTTGTTGAATAAACTCTACTTCTACTCAGGCAATTTAGCACAGCTTATTAGAAGTGTCTCAGCTAAGTGGTGTGCAAAGTGCAGTTTAGTTAGTGGACAAAAACGCGACTCTGACATGTGGTGGTGGTATGCACTTGACAGATGGGCAGGCACGACTCTCGCGTGTCACTTGTGTCGATTCAATATGTAGTAGAAATTGCTACTCTCAATTTGTTCGTGTAGATCTAGCTCTTTCCTACGAGTTTTTATTTCGTGTTTTTCTTCTGTTTTATAGGAATTTAAGTCATCAAATCATGCATATATCGCAGCATGACAAAAGCATTGCTTCGTTTTGTGTTTTTTAGAGCTTAATTGGTAATCCTTGGATTGCGAATCTTGTTAGATATGTCTTGTGTATATATTTTGATGCATTTTAGCCTGGCAATAAAAAGCTTATGTTATATCGATCTCGAAAAAAAGGTCCTTAATCACTTTCCAACAACACATAAATACGTAGCATGTCCATTTCGCATGCCAACATGTTGAATAAAAAAACAAACTGGCTAGTAGTGATATTTCACGGACAAAAAACATCACATTCATCAAACATCTAAAAACTAACAAATTAGCTAGGCTCCCCTATATGGCACTTCATGTAATGAATGAAAGATGAGTAAACATACTCCCTCCCGTCACACAAAAATTAATGGATTTCACGGCTTCTACGAAAAACAACTTTTAACTAATTTTATATTTTTAAAAAAATCTATTAATATCTGAAAGTAGTATTATTGGGAAGAATATTTGAATGTAAGTTTTAACAGCAAATTACCTGGAGACCGCATGTCCTACACGATTTATCTACAAATTAAGCCAAAGTTGCGCACTTGCCGATCAGCGATGACACTTATTTAGGAGCGGAGGGAGTATGTTGGTACAATAGTTGCACTTTAGGCCTATGCAGCATGCCAGCGTGGCGTCGCTCATCGACGCGACACGGTGATAGAGATCACACCTCTATAGGCCATCGCCCGCGTAACGTGAAGATCGAGCCACGGCAACGCAGCAGCCATGACCTGCGCACAATGGGCCTCAGCACAATCTGTTCCGGTTCAGCAACAGATGCCCCCAAGTTTGTATGGCTTATTCCAACCAACGGCCCGTTGCGGTCCGTTATGAAAGACATTGCAATATTGCGCCTGGGTTTAAGCTATCGCGCGTTGACCTCTAGTGATATAGTAGTAGGGTTTGGTGCGTGCGTGTGTTAAAGAATTCATAGCAAAGAAGATAATTATTGGTTGCAGCAAAATGGCTAGATAATTACGGACTTCCTCAAAATACTAGAGTTAATTACGGTTGAAAGTCCCAGTGCTCCTTATTGAGTCTGCTGAGGGCTCGAAACACTTGCTATTGCTACTTCATTGCACCATGAATGTCAGGATCAGTTACTGGTTGGCCAAAAGTAATCTAGGCGTGGTATGCAAGTGCAGGTATGGTTGGCCAAACGGGCATGCCCTCTATGCAGCACGGTACTGGCACGGCCAGGCACGGCTAGCTATAACCGTGCGCTGCTCAGCACTTACGGCACTATATACACCTCAGTGTACTCAGAAAACATCAAGAACAAGATTGTATATATATACTTCACAGCAACTTGGAGTATGTCACGTTGTTATCTCATAGATTGATATCAAAGCTAGTTACATTCAAAAACACTACAACTTCGGATCAGCTCACAGGATTGTCCAGATCACACAAAGCTTCAAGCAAACACAGGAAGGGATAACGTAAAATAATTAACAATTTATCAAGAGCTTTTAGGTGCAATGGTTGCCTCGAGTTACCTCGCCCAGTGTAAAACTCGCCCTTGTGCTTAGAAACCCTAGACAGGAAAAGAGTGCAACCTAGCTCCACATAGAAATTCATTGTCCTTGCATCACAAAAGTCGCTTGCAACAAAAGGGAATGGAAGAGATATAAAAAGTTCCATTAATCAGCTATGCTAGAAACTACAATCAATCAACGATGGCTGAAACACCTTCAAGCTACAGGTTTCTTTGGATTTGGATGTTGCCAGCAGAGTTGTTGCTGCAAGTCTTTCTTGAGCGAGCGTCGCCAGCAGGATCCCTTTAGAGCCTACACTTCGCGAGGCTAGCCAATCTGCTGTAGCCCAGAAAGTTGCAAGGAAGATCTACTAGAGCAGGGAACCTTCTACCCAGCCAGTCAACGTTTTGGCATATTTCCAATCACACAGTTGCCTCTAATTTGGTATGCTGCAATCACTCTAGGATACTGAGCTTAAGCTCCACCGGGCCTCAGCGCTGCTCATCATCAGTCATATCACGCCCACGCTGACTAGAGCTTACTCATGATAAATGGGTTTCAAACAAAGTCCGACTCTTCCTTCCCCAATTACCATGTGATGACCAATTGATCCATGCATGACCTGCATGTCCCTGTTCTTGTTCTACAAAAGTTACCTCACTAAGGTCCATGTGTGTTCGACGGTGGCAATAAATTGCCGATCCAACTGTCCGCAAGTATGCGTGCGTACGTGCCTATGTAGTTTGGCGAAGTCCGTACCAGACTTGGGTGGTCGCTGGATTTTGCAATCCAAACAAGTAAACTGACCATCCTTATTCATATCCAGAAGTCGCACTGATAGCTCACCTCAGATTGCGGGAGGCCAGTGATGCTAGAAAAGCGAGATGGGCGTTGTCCGCGTTGACACTCCGCACACCGCAAGCCTGCGGAGTTCGGTAAGCTTGAGCCTCCTTTAGAATGATCGCACTTTCTGCCAGTTCCTACATTAGCAACACCAAAAGGTTTGCAAAGGCCAGTCGTTAACTTCCCAATCCCCTCGTGCAGGTGAAATGACATCAACACCTGGATTACTAGTGCATGATTGTCAATTTCTCTCCTTCCGACGGCAGCCAGCGTGACGAGCCAGCCGCCGCAGCCAGTCGCGTAGAAGAGTTTCGGTGGATGGTGCCGATGGGTGTCCCTTGTAGCGCAGCCGCTGCTTTTCGCTACCGCCGAGCTTGCACAAATGTTGTATGGCTTTCTGCGTTGGTGCCAGAGGAGGCCGCTGCAATTGCGTTTGTTTCGTAGCTTCTTCTACTGTAGTGCGAACAGCGCATCTGCCGCAACCGTTGCAATATGGTATCTTCTCCTTCTCCATCTCCTTTCTCCTTCTCCTTCTTCTTTCACTGCTGCTGTTTCCTCTTCTCCTCCTTTCTCCTCCTCTTCCTCCTCCTCCTCTGTACCATGGGTTACTAAGTGTGGTGCCACCACGAGGCAAACATGTTTCCAGCTTGTGTACTCGATGGCCTTCGGAAGTGCGGCTATGGAGGTGTCTCCTGGCCATCTAGAGTCTGGAAGCTGCCTCAGGCCGTACCCAGGGACTTTCGGCAGACTGGAAATCCCACCGCATCCTCGTAGGGACAGGTGTGAACTTCATGCCGAGGAAACACTGACGACATATGTGCTTAAGGTGATCCATTTTTCACACCACGAGTGCATCCTCCAGATCCTAGCACCCGAACATCTCTCATCGAGTGGCAAACATGAATGGCCTGCACTCTCGCACAGCAACTGTTAGAGACCGTAGCCTTGAGAAATCAATGCTCCGAAACGCAGCCTCGTCCTTTGCCACCGATATTTCTAACTGTGAGGTGTTGCGCTGGCGGCCCACGCAATGCTGCGATGCGTTCAGGCTGCAGGACCCTACTAAGTGCTAAAACAAGGTTGTCTTCCAATGGTCGTGAGGTGATATATTCACATGGATAAAACCATTTACTTGGAACTTGCCGCGGCACTTTTGATGGCTGTGGGTGGACCATACTAAAGCGGTAAGCAGTTCGCCATGGGGCCAGCCTCCAACCATTTATTTCCACGATACGACTGGACAGAGTCCCTGACGTAACCCTCTGCAGCCCACCGCCGTACCAAACGCCTGTACCTAATGTTCTGGCCATGAAAAACCGGAAGATAGAATATATACACGGGCGTAGTGTCATCCCTTTACCCAAAGTTTCCAAAGTACGACTGCATCCAAGAGAAAAAGGCCATCTAAACCCCCAGCTCCTTCCAAATGTGCATATAGTTAGCATCTATATCCATCAGCTTCCAAGTACATCCCATTTTCTTTTTGGATTTCTTATAGCATGCCCAGCTACAGCGGCTACTACTACTTTGGGAAGCCCATAACTTCACACCTGGCGATAATTCTTTCTGAAAGTTCCAAAGACATCTTCATCGTCCTTCCCTTCTGGAGTACACCATATTATCGTAATCAATCTACAATGCAGAAAGTTAAACAAAAACCAGTAAGTTTATACAGCTCAATTTGGAAAACAATGCTACTACCTTTTTACACGTTTAGGAATAGAATTTCTTATAGAATGTGACTTGTATTCATGACGAAACTTTATTTAAGATTTACTTTCTGTAACTAAGTTTAAGCTTCCCTCCAAAATGAGAAATTATTGGTAACAGCGATAGCTGGGCACCTTATACTAGAGAGAGTGAAACTCGTAGTCGGCGTAATATTTCTTTATACACATACAATTCTTTGACATATAACAATTTAACATCTTGAAACTCCAAAGAGCAGGGTGAAACAACTGTTGCTATGCATTTGTAGCAAAAAGAATACATAATCTAGGGATACTATTTTTAATACTCGCACAAAGGAAAGTTCTAAATATATAAAAGATCTAACAAGAGAATTAGAGCTCTTTGAAACTTAAAAATGTCGTAAAATGGAGATAAGACAAAGTGCAGTGATGTTTAAATTAAATAAGGATTCCTCGAAAACCCAAAGAGGTGCAATGCAAAAGGCTGACAATAAATATATCTTAATATTACTTGATTGGATGTACGTCACAATGAGCGGCCTCTGTATGCTACCCTCACATGACTGTTGCATAAGAAAAGAGCTGGCCATGTTTTGCATGTGGTTGCAATCCGCATATTGACAACAATGCCCATTAGACCCTAAAACATGCTAAAGAATTGCCCACTATATGCCATTATGACAACTTGAAGTAATCTATGTCTCAAGTTACTCACCTATCTTCTATGAAACATAATCCAAAGTATATATGCCTCTTGCATCTAATAAACCACTTAAAGTCGGTTAATCTATGCGTAATAAAACTGCTCTAGATTTGGATGTGAACCTGCAATAGGTGATTCGGCGCTCGCACGCAGTAAAGCGGCATCTACGCTTTCACGCATGGTGCTATGCCACCACCAGCGACACGCACGGATGGGCGAGGGAGCAAGCCGTAGGAAGCAGCTTTACGTGGCTTTGTCTACAGTGCAGTGCCCTCCAGTGAGAGGGTCGAGTGGCGTCTCTCACTCCACGCTTGGAATTCCTTTCCTCCCGAAACTATCGCTTCTTCTGATCCAATCCTTCACATCTGACTTCCTCTGTAAACCTCAAATTCCTAGCATCCCAGAGATGCTATCAGAGAAACTGATATATGAGATCTTTGGGTGGTTGTGGGTAAAAGGTGAAAAAATCCAATAAGCGCAAATGTTTTAACCACGGGCTACGCAAATTTGATCAAAATCTAGATGCACGCCACTAGACATGCTTTTGTTTGCCGAGTTTCACCTAAATGTGTATTGAATTTACACCAAGTGATACAATGTAGGGAAATAAACAAATTGGATATAAATTAAGAACTTTACACGCATCCCACCCCCACCCTCACCATGCAACGAATGTAGTATCAATGATTAATAAATCCATTAGTGACAATTGAGATATATAGGCTACAGATTATTGGCATGGAAATAATATTTACTAGCAGTTGTGCCAGCTATTCAACATGAAAATATATATGATGCCTATGTCGCCCTGTGTACTGCAAAGCTTGTGTGGGAGCATGGGTTCATGTACACTGATTAAATCTGGACGATAGTTATACACTTTGAGATTATTATACAAGCTAATTTTATTTTGGCGTATGGAAGGAGGGAGGGCAGTTAAAGTAGTATGTTTTTACACTAGTGCCAGCAAGGACAATAAAATAAATAGCTGGGCTGTCAAGCATGCGTGGATGCCTAAAAGTTCCGCCATGCTCACAGCCCTACGCCTGTGAGCCCGCGAGGCCGCGTAGCGTCGCGGCGCGCACATGCGGCGCTCTGCACGCCGCCGCTACCACCGGCCATCAGCGTTGTTTGCTTCCTCATTAAGTAATATTATTTAGGGGATAAAATAGAAATAGATTAGGACATAGAGAGTATCTACTTCTCATGCAAGTCTTCCCGAGGACTATAAATACAAAGGGAGATGTAATCAAATTGGATCAATCATAAAGGTAACTCCCAACAGCCGCTCACCAACCCTAGGCTCTCTCTCTCGCACACGCGTGCCGGCTGCGCAACGCCGCCCGCGATGCGCCGACTCGCCAGCGCCACAAGCGCTGCTTGCTCGCCCGCCCACCACCAGCAGACCGCGATTGTCACTGCGGCAGCTACGCCTACATGCTCCAACATCAGCAACGCTCCGCAGCACGACACACGCCAGAGCCCTCCCTAAGAACGCACCATTCCGCCGCTGCCAACGCCGCAGCAGCCTCCGCCGCCTCGCCGCTGATCTCGCGGGCAGCACGGAATCCAACCGACCAGGATGATGTAGTTGGTATCACGGAGAATCGGAGCGATTCCCCACCACCGTAGATGGCTGACGCGCACTCCACTCTCCACACCACGCATAAGCATGCAATTGCCCGCGATCCGGGCGAAGGAAGCTCGCACACCATCGCCCGGCGAGCTCATGAGCCCGAGGCTCGCGGCAAAGCCTGCCGGGAGAGCAACTTGGAGTTGTGGCCGCCATTAGCACCCGCGACCTGAGCAACTATCGTCGTCCTCCACATCCACGACGCCTAACGTGGCGCACGCGCGCGGCAACAATCGCGCAGCGACACTGCGGCCATGTTGTACGGCGTCGACATGCTGCCTCCGCCGCCATCTCAGCCACCACCGACTGACCGCGCCCTCGCCATGGGCGCACGGACGTGTGATGGCGATCGCAGCGCCAAGCGCTTCCAGATCACAATCTCCACGCATCATCGCACCACCGCGCTAGCAGCGGACCGCCCTACCCACGGAGGATGCGCCGCTATAGCTACAGTCGCGTTCTCGGCCAGTCGAGATCGCGATCGAGCCACCACGATGCCAACTCCACGCCGAATCGTGAGCCTACCCAACTAGGCCAACGCCATGCAGGCCCCAACAATGACACGCATAAGTTCCTCCATTACCGGCAAGCGTCTTCTTTGGGACCTAATCGGGCAAAGCCGAGAGACATTTGAGCCGCTACCATCGGCCCGGCTGACTCGCGGCGACGCTCGACATGAAACGGGCCGGCGCCACCCACCCCAACCCCAACGCTGTCGATCACGCGACACAATGCCTCCAGAGGCGTCTAGCCCCAATCCATAACTCACGGTAATTCTCCACGCGCCGCCACCTACGCCGCGGCGTCGCGCGCCTAACATCCTTAGCATCAATGGCAACACCAGCGTCAACGTCACCACGGGGGACATGAATGACGCGTCGCGGAGCGTCCCGACGCACTTTGACCTCGGCCTCGCATGCGACTCGGACACGCCGCGCCATACGCACCACGTGGGTAGCAACAACATCGCCCGCACATCAACACCATCAAATACCTCAACGCCGGCCAAGAGGATCGCCAAACAACGCTAATTTACATAATAACCCGACATCCCTCGACCGCCGCCATCGTCCTACGCCGCTAACCAACAGCAGCGTTCCTCACACGCATCGACAACAACATAACAAGGGCAGACGCTAACAACGCCGACTCTCAAAGAATCGGACCACTTCAGGATGACACGCATTCGCAGCTCGACACCAAAGGTGCCCTTCTATCAAGGCACGCCAACGCAACATCAGCCTAGGACAAAGACAGCGAGGTATGCCGCTATCCACCCGAGACAGCAAAGCATTTCTCTCGCTCATCGGGCCAGTAGATCTCGCCAGAGCCACACAGAGGACACCTCCACGCTGCTCCCCCTTTGCTGCTCAAGCGCCCAGTCTCACCGCGACCTCATCATCGCATCACATAGCGCCTTTAACAGTATTGCGGCACGCAGGACCATGCTTCCAAGTTCGCCAGGCACGCCTCTACACTCCAACTATGGGTGGCCTCACACCGGAGGCTGCTGCCGCGGCGCGGGAAGGTACACAAAGAATCCGGCCGGCCAGATCCCTTCAACGCTTCCGGCCACGCCTTCATCGACATTACCCTAGCAACATGTGCAATGGACACAATGACATCGACATTCCACTAACATCACCGCCAGACGAACTCGGGTTATGTATACCGGATGACTCCTGAGGGCCAAATCGGGCCGGCTTCGCCTCGATCATCAACGCACAACAACGCCGCAAGATTTACTCGTTGCTACACTCTCAAGCCCATCGACGACGCACCGAGGTACGACGCCACCCACATCGATCCACTACCTGGCCGCACCTCATCGCTACTACCCGCTACATCAATCGACCACGCAGCCATGGCATCGCTTCGAACCAACAATCTCCGTGCGCACTGCATCGGTGCCGCCCACGACGGATTGGCTAGCGCTCACACGCTACCGTGCCATTCACAAGGTCATCCATTCACGCTACCAACGCTCAACGCCACTTCTCGCAAGTCTCCGAAGCTTTCGCAACGGACATCACCTTCAACGTATGACGCCACCTTCGCCAACAACTTCAACGGTAGCGCCGGGCTTACACGGCAAATTTCGTACCAAGATCACCTCTACGCCTCTAGCGTGGATCGCACGCGGTACACCACGCCTCGCCGCGTGGGGAGATTGCCACAATGTCGCGGATGCGTGGCGCCGCGGCTCTGCCACAACCCTAAAAAGGCCGTGCCAGCCAGCCCGAGAGAGAGAGGCTGCACGCACCGTTACGCCCGCCACCGCTCGCTGGCCATCGGCCGCTTGCTTTCCCACATTAAGTAATTATTATTTAGGGACAAAATAGAAATAGATTAGGAAATTTCAGTAGATCTAGCTTCAAGATGCAAAGTCTTCCCAGACTATAAATACAAGAGAGATGTAATCGATTGGATCAATCATAAAGTGGGTAACCTCCCAAACGCACTTTATCTCCAACCCTAGGCTATCTCTCTCACAAGACGGCGCCGCTGGCTAACGCCGCCGTGCGGGTCGGGTCATGCCGCCGACTCGCGCGCGCCAGCCAGCCTCTCAGCAACTCGGGATACCGCTCAGAACGCGCACCCCCGATTGCGCCGCTTCCAGAGTCAAGAACCTCTCGACACGTCAGCTTCAAAGCGCGGAAATGGTTGCCGCGCAGTAGCTGGCAACCCTTCGATTGCACGCTTCAGAGTCAAGAACCCTCGACACGTCAGCGCCAACGCCATGGCCGCGCCGTAAGCTCTCACCGCCGACGCGGTCACTAATCGTCGGAATCCAACCGGACCTATGACAATAGCGGATGATAGATGCAGCAAGCATACATATATAGTACAGCAATAATCACCCGTCGACGTTTGAAGCGTTAGATCGGTAAGAGCTTCACCAGGTTCTGTGATTTCCACGTAACGCTGACCAGTTTATTGGCGTTATTATTTATGGCAGTGCATGGCAACACTCGCTCATTTTGTACAGTAACACCGGTGCGGTGCTTATCGGTAGGTTCGGACAAGCAGGCAGTAGCATTTGATGGCGTCCCAATCCTCTGTGGACCGCACGCCAAATCAAGTACAATCAATATTCGGTAGTACCGTCCCAAAAAAACATACAATTGTGGAAAAGCATGTCAGTTAAATTATGTCAATCTTTGGATCAAATTTATAGAAATAAGTATTAGCATTTATATCTCGAAATAATTTTATTATGAAAATATGTTATAACTAATTTTAACGGTACTTATTTTGTCTTTATAAGTGTTAGTATTTTTCATATAATAACGATGTTTAACTTTCGGATGTGAGAATTACATATTTTCCGAACCGAGGGAGTAGCAGTAGCATTCAGCCACGATTGACACCTTTTGAATTATGTCTTGACGTTGAACAATGATATTGGTCATCGCATTAAATTCCATAATTCCAGCATCTTCCGAAAAAGCAATCCCAGAAGTAGGCGCCAAGACAACTCCCTCTTAGGCTGAAGGGATGTGGAACTTCCACCCAACAATAGTTTTGATGATGTTTAAGAATTTATTTTCTGGGTCTAGCATCTTTGCTGTAAAACCATTTTTGACCATTGCTGATTTCCCAACACCGGCCATCCTGAAAACTGACACCACGCGCGGGGTATTGGCTTTGGTGACGCAATTACTGGATCAGTCTGTCGTAATGCGGTCTTTGTTACTTTTACATCTTCTGATAATGAAGATCATAGATACTTCGCATCGAAGCACAGTATCTTCGCGTTTATGCTGTTTATGAGGCGATATGCGGCCCCTGCCGGTGCGAGTAATAATAATTAATTAAATTGGTAGCATGCATGGAACAACAAATTGTATGCGATATGATTGAACAACAACAAAACAACAATAACAAATATTAACAATAACAACGACAACACATGTACCTTTTGGCATTTCGACAGCCTTGACACGGATCAACCGTTCCTCATTATCATCTCATTAGTAGTTTCTCGCCACAGCTGGGTCATCCGTGACGACGACAAAAACAGCAGCAGCTAGGAATCTCAGGTAATAAGAATTTGATTTTATGACGTCCCAGTCATCTGTGGAACGCAGGTCATGGATGACGACAAGGAGTTGTTGTTGCTGAGATGTTCGCGGCTCTCTTTGAATCAGGTCTTCTTCCGTCATCCAGCACCCCTTCTAAATTCACAACCACCAAAAATATCCAACAACAACTCATGCAGATCACCATCATAGAATCCATATTGATGATAGGCAGATGCATGTGCCACAAGTTCAGCCGGTTTAGCGCTTAAGCTGGCCGCCCACCACCATAGAGACCCATCTTTTGATGCCCGAATTTCACCCACCGCCCCATTTTTCTTTTGTTGAAACGCAGGACGCAATTGATTATTGTAGAAATAATTTGACGAGTCCTTGATTTTTCTCACCATCACCGCACACGGAGATGACAGTACCAGGCTTTATTTTCTGTTCAAGTTGAGCCGCATCATCAGTGTCACAACAAATACCTTCCGCCACCTGCATGTTAGCTTAGGTAAGAAACATGCGTATAAATAAATAAATAAATGTATAAACATATAAATATAAATGACTACATTCAAAAGCCGGCCTTACATCGTAAAGTATCTAAAAATTAAAAGCCACGGCTTATTTTTGCATGCGTAGACCCTTACTGTAGGAATCGAAGTACATATATGGTGTATTTTTTCTAATCTCAATAAACCATTGGCGAGATATATGGTGCATATACACAAGTTGTCATGTATCGTGAAATAGGGCCAGATGACAAGCTCCACGAGGGCCCGCTGGGTGGCAGTGCACAAGGCTACTGCATGTCACAACCGCCGCCGCCACCTCCTCCCTTCCGCTGATTATGTAATTAACAGAATAAAGCGAAGAGTTTGTTAGATTATCTTAAGACTTTTGGTGTGCAAGGTGATATTCCACCTATAAGGAAAAAGACCCCATTAGAAAAAATAAATATGATTGCTTGTAAAAGGTATTCCAGTCATAAAAAACCTTTAGAGAGATTGCTTGGGTTTACAAGTCCCACTCAGTCGGGCTATAAAAGTAAAGAGTCTGTAATCTTTTTTAGGTCAACAAGTTGAATAAAAAGAAATCTATTTTCTTCCTCCTCTACTTCCAGTCAGCCGCCGCCTTCCCGCCCAGCGCCCGCCGCTGTCGTACCCTAGCGCCCGGGCGCCCGACCAAAGCCAACCGGCCACCTCGAATTGATCCGTTTGACATAAGTACTATATGGTTACCTTCATTCAGTTACCTATAATACTTCATACATATGACGGATTACTCTTTTTCTCCTAAAGTGAGGTCTACAAAATACAACCAATGAATGTGGATTATATTGTTGCGAGTACATAAGGATTTTTGCTCAAATTTCAAAAAAAACATGAAAAGAGTACGTATGTACATCAAACTCATATTTTATTAACATTGATATTTATATAACTAATCATATATTATATATACTAATACTTTTTATTTAACTCGAATTTGAGACAAAAATGTTAATGGCGAAAACCTTGAAGAAAAAGCATTTAGAAGCCATGCAAGAGAGCATTGCTTGGGATTTATTAATTCCCGTGTCCTAGACCCCACCTACGAATTCTACTACAAACCTCAGATGACAAATGGATGCCAAAAGCAAAGGTAACACCTTTAATATGTAATCGACATGAAATATTTGTGTACATGTGGAATTATATATATGTGTAATATATGTGTACTTTAATTATTAGTTAATATATGTGTATAATACTTATATATGTAATTTGAAACAAAAAACAAATCATTAATTAAAATAGAATCAAAAAAAAGAAATCATGAATTAATTACAAACCAAAACAAATCGAATTGAAAAAAAGAACCCTTTACCTCGGTTGGAAAAACACCAACCGGGGAGTAAGGCGCTCCTTGCCCGGCCACATGCCTGGCATGCCTCTCCAACAGGGAGTAAAAGCTCACCAGATATTCCGTTCCAAACCCCTTTACTCCCCCAACTTCGTTGTCCAGTTGGCATAACCGAAGTAGTGGGGGTTTGGACCTGGGGAATAAATTCCCATCCCGCACTAGTGGAGTATATTTACATACTCGTTTGAAGTTACTTCAAATCTTACTACACGATTTGTTTTATGTGCAAAATGACGTATATTGTTTAATAATATATTATTATAATATACGTAGTACAGGTATATATAAATAAATATAATAACCATATACCATATGCATGTATATTAGAATACTTGAGATACACCTCCTACTTTGGGATGGTCTAGTATAAAACATATATACCCGTCTATATAATTTTGTCAGACTATATGTACACTCTAAATTAAGAGATATACACACCCTGCAGTATAGGAAATAATAATTTCGCATACAGTCGCATCAAGGAAGAAATAAACCATGTAGTACCTCTGTTTACCTTTTATAAAATACATAAAGACGACCGCTACCGTACCATCCGAGCTCTGACAATTGTAGGTACTCGTCGTTGCACCTCCTGTAGTCGTTCATGGGCAAGACCAAGTGTTGCGTTGACACGACTATCCGGCTGCTCTTGTTACTCATGTGTGGCTGCAGGCACGTTCTGATGGTGTTCCACTCTACCAAATCGGATACGTTTTCCACGACAACGAGGTACCTTCTTCGCTCTGGTTTGTTGCATGATGCTCCAGTACCGTGTGTCGTTGGTGAGACCACCAGTGCTGTTGGTTAGTACTAGTTGATCTTGCAACGTCTTGAGGAACTCTTCTTGCTTAAAAGGGCGCGTAATCTTGACCCAGGCACGGTGGTGGAAACAGTTGCTGGTTTGTGGGTCATGGTAAGCCCTGTTGATTTCCCCTGACAAATCACAGTCCACGCCACCCCATAGCCAGATGGGTTTGAAGGTCGGCATCGAATACAGCATCAGGGGCGATGAGCAAGGTTTTATCCGCCGACCACCACCTTTACGAAACCTGAAAAGCTCATTCATCCACAGTTGTGCTAGATCTTGAATGCTCTAGGGGTAAAGGTAGCGGTGGTGTCCATCTTGGAGTCCAAAACCGGAGCCGGGAGGGAGCCATTGTCGGTGCTAAAAATGTTGTAGCGTTTGGTTTCGACGGCTCACTTTATCGACTCCCTAGCCTTCAGCATCTTTCATCTCGGCGGCAGCCTCGTCGAGGTGCCGTGGAGTGCCAGGCAGCGTGGCACCACCCAGGGTGGCACTGCACGCCAAAGGCCTGACCATGCCGTCGACTCGTCGTGAGGGTCCATGTGGGCAACGAACTCAACCCAGTTCTCAACGTCGAAGGCCAGGTCACGGAGCTGCCGAACAAAGGTCCTCACCACCTCATTCTTCCTAGCACGCTCCTTGTTGGCGACTTTCAGGAATGATTGCATCATCTGAAACTCGCCGGTGATGAACATCAAGTCCGCTGCACCCCATCCTTCAACTTGTCCTCCTCCTCCAACGCCCCCTGGATCCGACTCAGTGCCCCTTCCACCACAGTCTTGGTCATCCCAAGCGCCAGCTCCGCCATTATGCAACCTCTGTCTACATGTAAAATATTAGATAGAGATAAATTTATATAAGTTCATGATATATAGGTGGTCAAAAAGATAATATATGATTTTTTAATAAAACCTATATTTTTTGACCATCTTAACGATCTCAAATGACAAAATTCAAAATTATGATTTTGTAGATCTCATGGAGCACTACAACTTCAATATAAAGGGTATCATTATCCGACACCATAAAAAAAAGACATGATCTTTCTAAGATGACAAAATTAGTACATGATTACTATCCTGCTAAAATTTTATAATGTTCTTTTTAAGAATTTAACAATCTTAAATGAAACAACTCAAAACTAAAAGTTTTAGATTACATTGAGCCTCAACACTGTTATGCTCATCTATCAGATTCATATGTACCTGAATCGACATGGCACAAAGCGCACATTAGCTATCCATCGGGTAAACAACATTTTTTAGGCAGATCGGGTAAACAACTTCGAGGAACTGTAGTGAATTTCACTTAATCTAAAATTGATTTCGAGTTAAAACTACGGTTGATGCTGCCTAGATTGCACATACCACCCGACTAGCTATGCCACTCTTGGCCATCAATCAGGGTGGCCTCCATACGGAATTGTATCACATAAATATATGATGAACAAATTTACTCACATATATGGTATTGCTAGATCTGGTGATATAGTTCCTACAAAAAATTTACTCACTGATAAAATGAACAGTCCCTAAATAAACTGATAAAATGAACAATTAAAAAAGATCTAAAACCTCGAACAAGAGATCAAAAGATGTGCCTGAAGGTAGATAAAAAGGACAAGGAGGCAATAAGAGATCAGCAAGCACACTAACCTGATGAAATTTTTGGCGCTAGCTACCTAGGATTCCGTGCGACCGGAAGTGAAAGGAGAAGCAGGGCAAAGTGCATCTGCTGCTAGATATATCTCGACGGACCTGACCTCGAGTTTTAAATCCGCCTTCGAGGCCACCCACCCCACTTCCGGTTTATTATTAGGGCAAAGTGCATCTGCCGGTATATTATTAGGGGCAAAAGCATCAACTATCGCAAAGGCTCCAGCCTCAGGCCACCCGCACCCACCTCACGCCCACCCGGTATTCCACCTCCCACCAGATCAGACCACTCCCACATCACGAGACATAGATGCAGGCACCGCAACGGCAAAGCTGAAAAAAAACGCAGGCCATGTGCACTCATACAAAAGATTTTATAATATTCCTTGTCTAATATATAACCATACATACATACATACTCCTCTATCCCTAAACGTTTGTCTGCAAAACCGTGTTTTCATCACAAACACGTTTACCTACCTAATAATACATAAAGCGACGCCCCTAAATGTTTGTCTTTAAAAACCGTGTTTTCCCTTACAAACATGTTTTCCGGACGGCCTTACATAAAGGGACGGAGATAGTACAGTGCCAGATGTCTACGTGACTCCGAGGCATGACAGCGGACCTTATTTGTTTCTAGCCCGGCCGAGTCATGCAGGGCTGGCTGGCTCGCTTTCCAGGGCATAATATTCCTTTTCTAATATAACTTGTTTACTTTTTTTTTTTTTGAAATTACCATAACGCTGGTATTAATTCATAACACGCGACGCATTGACTTCACCCCTATGAACACACGTATTAAACCCTACCCCCCTATGGCACCTCCTCGGCGGACTCCGCAACCCAAGCAGATCTGGAGATTCTCGGTCACCATAGGCTCCTCGTCGTCGTCTTTAACGCCGCTACCACTTAACGATAACTTGAACCTTTGGGAAAATCACAGGAAAAGCCATGGAACATCGCGGATTTGAAGCCCCCAGGTGAATACCCCACCTGACCGGCCCCAACAGATTTGACTTTCGTCTGCTGTCGTGACGACAATCATTGACGTATCGTCCGCTCACATAAGACGACGCTAACCTTCGAGCTAATCCGGTTTTAAAATGTGGTTCATATATATACATACTTGAAAAAAGACAACGGAAGGCATGTGCCAGTGCCGTGCCGGCAGCGATTATATATCCAATTAGTACTCCAATCCTGCTCTCATCCACAAGTTAGAATAATAGAGCTAATATTATAACGTTATTAATTGTTAGAACCCCGGATAAGGTAGAGAGTTCAGGATAAGAAAGGCAGGGCAGGTTTAGGTTCAGGACTCGCTGTCTGGTGAATGGGCGGGTCAGCTTTTATTTTTGCTCCAGCCTTGTTTAGATGGCAAATATTTGGAACCGAATGTCACATCGTACAACATGAAGACGTTTTCGTTTGTTAGTGGTAAAATGTCATCCTACCATGGAATAACTGAGCTCCAAAAGAATCGCCCCTCGCAATGTACATCTAAACCGCAGAATTAGTTATTTTTTTTACTTAAATTTAATATCCCATATATATGTCTTTTGGTGTATTTAATGTGATGTGATGGAGAGAAAGTGGGAAAAAAGGTTAGAAAATTTTAGCCATCTAAACAAGGCCTAGTAGATATACGACCTCGATGTGCTCAGGCTGTCAGTCAGTTTCTCTATCATGATACACGCATAAGAGCAAGTATAATAAATGCAGACGATAAACCAGCCTAAATGATGAGGTAGAGGAGAGAAGAGAAAACAAATTGTCGCTAAGTTAACAACCAGCTTGATACGGGAACCTAGAGACTTGTGAGAGAGAGAGGAAATTGAAGGAGCCAACGCCCCTACAGACAAATTATATAAAAAATATGAAACAAATAAGTTTACAACTCAAAGAAAGACTAGAAAAGCCAGGCTCCCTAAAGAACAGAAAAAAGAAAGGAAGAAAAGGTGAAAGAGGATCGACTCTATATTAGTTGTGAAGACCTTACTGAGGGTAGAGAAGGCTGCCAAGGATCCCTACAAAATAAGTGGCGTCTTTGGTATATTATTAGCCTTACTCTAAGGTAGACTAGGCAAAAAAACAATATGTATGTCTCATGAAAATAGACTATCTATTTCATATATACGGGAGAAAATATGTGGTAACTTTTTCTTTCACATATCGTCTTAGAGGTAACAACAAATCTCTCTCCTATAAAGAGGCACCCTCCACTGGACTTCTCTCGCGTTCTGATTGACCAGCTAACTGCTAACTGCAACCATAGCCGTGCGTCCTAGCAGTGGATGGCTCTATCCTGGACGCAGCCTACCGTCACCGACCGCTTCTTCTTCCCTGTCGGCGATGGCTCTTCCTCTTTTCTCCCCCATCCAAACGGCGCTACCACTCGCCTCCCCCACCAGCTCCCCCACCTCCCCCGCCACCCCCTCGCCTCCCCCGTCGCCACCCCTCGCCTATCTCCATAAAAAAGCCTCTTCGTTGCCCCTCCGCGTCATCCCCCAAAGGTGCCCCAGAGTCACCAGCAGGAGCTCCGCAACCGTTCATGGTCGCCCCTCCCCGCGCCGTCCCTATCCAAGGTGAGGGAGAGAATCGGTTCCCTCGCTCCCCTCTCCGTTTCGCCCCTCTTCCGGCCGCCGCCATGCTTCCCGAAGTCGCCGGCAGGAGGTCCCGCGGTTGCCCAGGCTGGCTTTCTCCCCTCTTCTCCCGCCGCCATCGATCTCCCTCCCCGTGTCGTCAGGACATCAGCACGGCACAAGCCAGGAGGCGGGGTCAGCGATCCTGATGTGATTGGTGTTCTTCGCCCTGTTTTACCCTAGGCTGCCCAATCACCGCGACGCGACGCACGCCGGAGGCCGGTCCCCGCAGCCGCCGTCGTCACCTCCGTCTCGCCGCTCGCCGTCGCCAGTGGGGACTGCGGCCGCGAGTTCATCCCCTATCCGTGCCCTCCTCTTCCCTGGAGCCCGGGTCAGGTATTGGCGATGTCCTTGGTGACGTGGTGACGGAGTTTATCGAGGGGTTGGTGGAGGCTTACCCGGGTCTGCAGTGCTCGACGGTTTCCATCAGGTGATTTTTTTAAGCAACAGGAAACAATTTGAGTTGTTTCTGCAAGCACTGATTTACAGAACTCCTGAAATCTGTGCAGATTAAAGGTTGTTCTTCGTGCTGATGTCGAGCACGGTTCCTATGACAAAGTTGCAGTCATCTCAGGTGCTGTTCTGTGTTCTGCCTTTGGCTGCTTCAAATGCTTTTGTTCTAATTTTCATGTTAATGTGATGGGTTTCTGCTTCGAACTATGCTTTTGATCCAATTTTCATGTGAATGTGATGGATTGATGGTTAGTTCCTATATTACATTAAATATATCCAAAATGATGAGAAATTCCCCTGTTCCAAGTACATATTGTACAATATAACTTAAAGGACTCTGACAATAGTTGCAATAAGTGGTTTGCCATGTTATTAGGATTGCTTCAGTGTGATGGTTATTTCTTAGAATTGGCAGTATTCTTTCGCTCCAGTTTATATAAATCTCAAAATACTTTGTTCTAATTTATTGAGTTGATTAAAACAAAACAAATCACAGAGATTGGCAGTATGAAATAAACTCTCCGATTTACTTTAATTGCTCTGTTCAGGTAAAAGTAACTAATGTTTTCTGTAGATTTTCCTTCCTGATAAAGAGGGAGGGACAGAGACTATGTATACGCTCATTGACAGATATATGGGACTGGATACACCCAATAGGGAAGGGAGGGGTCGTTATTCGATAGATTCTAATTCCTAATGAACATTATGGCAGGGATTATAGAGAAGATGAAGGTACAAGAGAAGTCATAGCAACCATGAATATACGGTAATGAGCCGGGGTAAGGATGTTCATATGGGGATGACGAAGCTTATTCATCCTGGTCTGTTTTCTATTTCAAACTTGAAATTATTAATTGCTGTACATAGTTGTTGTGAGCAACTAAAATACAGAATAGTTAGTTTCTTAAAATCGTAATATACCAGCCGTTGGATTGGAGCTCTTTTAGTGGATCTTAACACCCTTCTTCCCTTGCAGTGGCGTGGCAGTAATGCTGGCAGCCCTACTCAGATGATAGGTAAATAATGGAGAGTGGTCATGTACACTAAACTTAGCTTATTTGTTGAGTAATCTTTCTAAGTTTTGTTACCTGCGATGACAGGCCTAATAGAGCCTAAAAGTTTCTAACCAGCAAATTGCCTCACCACCACTGAACTATGAAGATGTTAGAATAGATGGCCAGGGCAATTTCTATGATGACAGGTTTGTATTCTATTTTGGAAGCTTTAATTTCTGTGCTCAACAATGGTCTCTTCACGGAAACTCTCAAATCTCAGAAATGGAGGAAGTGTTCCTGCTGCTGTACCAAGGTTGTCCTCCCCCCTCAGTTCCTGTAACAACTAACAACTGTTCCTGCTGCTCAGGTGAATGGGGTTCATGAGACTACTGTTGAAGATGTCCCTGCACCACCAACTGCTCAGGCTGAACCTAATAGATTTGATGAGTTTGATCCACATGGATCTGTACCAGGTATAGTTTATTCAGTTTCAGCACAAAACACCACTTGGGTAAATGGAAGTAACAAAAACATCAGTATGGAAAAGGATATTTGGTGTTTCTCATAGAAGAGATCAATGTACAGGAAATGGTGAAGCTTCGTTCCAACATATGTAGAGATTTGACTTTCTTATTATTGATAACTACTGGTGTTTATAATGAAAGTTGTGTATGTCTTTTACAGTCGACAGTGGCCTCCCTGCACCAATATTCTAGAACCCCAAGAACCGCTGCATCAATGCGCAGTCTTCCAGAAGGCACGAGAGCTTCAGCTTCGGCAGGTCCCTCAGAGACACGGACTCTTCAGGTTCAGCCATGCTTGTCCTAGAGGAATTCAACCTTGACCGAAACAAGCTCAAGCAGTTTTCTAAGGCAGTTCAGTGACAGGAGTGTGTCAAGGCTGAGCGCCATCTCCCGAGTGCGACACGGTTTCTTCAGCCGGTGATCTGAGGGCAATGACCTGAAACGGAGGTACATCCAAGACGTGCATGAATCATCACCAGCCGAGCCTGCTAGGACAGGACGTCTCCGGCGATGGCAACGCCGTGTGTGCTGCTGGAAACGAGTGCTGGATCAGCTTCCAGAGACAATGAGATTCTGAATGCTATCATCTGCTGATGATGAAGAGTTCACTGCAACGAACTTTGATGATTGTGGATGAAAAGCAGACGAGGTTGCTGTAGCATGTAGCCCTTCTATGTTTTGGTTGTTTCTTTTCCTGTTTGCACGACAGTGGGGGTTGTATATTATAGTATACTTGGTACATTTGCACATTACAAAACATACTGTTTTGATGTATACATACATTCTGCGTGTAGTAGTTGCGTACTGTAGAAAAGGATCAGATGGTAGAAGGCCGGATGAACACTTGCAGCCAGCACCTGTTTTGTGGACGGATCAAACAGCGGCATCCTCGGCGTGGGGAAATTCGGCGTGTTTGTGGGAGAGGCGGCCCGCCACGGCGGCGAAATTCGGCGTGTTTGTGAGGGAGAGCGGCCTGCCGACGACGCCGGCTGTCGTACTGGATCCCGACGCCAGCACATCCTCATCGGGTGCTTCATATAAAGTTCTTTCTATAACATCATCATTCCCGTACAACGCCGGGAATTCACCTAGTTAATAATAAAGACAAAGCACAAAAACCCCGTTATTAGATGGCTAGCCGGCAGCCACAACGCCCTTCCCGTCGCCGCCGCGACGCCCGAGGAGCCACGCGCCCACTACCTCCGCTTTCACGAGCCCCTGCCGTGGTGTCGGGATCGCCGTTGCCCTAGGTGTGAACCGGACCGAGCTCCGCCACTTGTCAAATCGCTGGGCACCTTGAATCGACTATCGCCCTTAAGGTGGCCTCTAGCCTTGCCTCCACATATGTCCAATGGGCTGGCTCGCCCCGGCCGTGCACAAGCCCATGCCATTCACGACCGTTGGGGATCGGGGCGACGACACGCAAGCGGGCCGCCCTGGCCCCGGCTGAGTCGGGGCTTTGTGCCTAAGATATGGCCTAGGCATCGCCTCGCCGGGCCCTTTTTCATGCCGCACCACCCCGAAAAAGCACAACATGTGAATCCTCTTGGGCCTTGAGACTTGCTGGGAGGGGAGCCGATTGATGAGGTGAGGTGCTGCAACCACCGTGAGGCTTAATGCGAATGCGAGGTTTATACCCCGATACGCCATCGAGGCGGCATCGCCGAGAGGAGGTGGTCGCCACCGGGAGAGGGTGGCAACTAGGCATCACCGATTGTGGGAGGGAGCCGCCACAAGAGGGCCACCGCCGGGTCACCATGCACGCGCGCAGCAAAGCTCGGGGCCGTGCGCCGCCGTAAGACGAGCCGCCAGCGAGAGGAGCATGGCACCACCGGCCGACAATTGGAGAAGGTGCAGAGGATGGTAGAGTGCAGCGGCGGGGACACAGGATGTCCTATCGATGAGTGGATAAGAGGAACAGAGAAGCCTTTAGAACGCTTTTGTGCTGGGGAAGAACACTGGAACAGAGGACGTGCACTATCAGGGCCTCGAGATGGTCGGGCCGCTGCCCAAACCGACCCTAAAAGAGATGGTCGCGGCGCGGCTGGTCTTCGACCAAGGTCGGCCTAGGCACGACTTGTAGAATCATGTCGGGCCAGCCCGGGCCCATATATTATTGGGCTGGGAGGTGGGCCTATGTCAGGCCAAAATCTCGGGCTTCGGGCCTAGGGGCTGTATGGCCAATTATACTTGCCCTCCCTCAAAGCTTTGAGGAAAAGTAAGCAGGTACGACGAGTTGGGCTTGGATGAGAACGCAGCAGCGGCGCCTTTACGTCTTGTAGGAGATAGGGTCCTGCCTTTGTGCCGATCTGGCCTTCATGCTTTCAATGGGATTGAGGTAATAAAGCCCATCTCCCCCCCCCAACCCCACCCCCAAAAAAAAAAATAATAATAATAATAATAATCTTCGTGCTATCAATATGACTTATGAGGATGCTCGATGCTTTTCGTATCTGAAATGTGAACTGATATTGATCTGTAATAGTTACAAATGTAAAAGTTAGTATGAAAATCCAATTGATTAATTGTAGAGTAAATCAAATGAAGAATTTCTTTTGTACATAATATTTCCTATAAAATCCATGTATAATGCACTAACTAAGAGTGAGGTCAGGTGTGACCATAGAAGAATCTGGAAAGGGAAAGTTCCTCCAACAATTAAATACTTTTTTTTTTTGACGGCAAACAATTAAATACTTTATTTTTTTTTTCGTAACACTCCATAGCGTATTTCATTAAGAAGGAGAGTTTTAACAAATCCTCAGAACAACAAAGTATGCATTGGTAACACCATGATTACCAAGACTGAAACCTACTAACTACCGGATGTTATCAAAAAATAATGCAATGTTGACTAAAGACAACTTCATAAGAAATCTCTATTGTCACTTTGTGATTCTATTCTTCAAGTTCCCAATTGCTAAAGTATTTTTGCAAAATGCATTGTAGCAAGTAATATCCCCAGTTCTTTGCCTCAATGTTGATATGGTGTAATCAGTTGTTGTTTGCGGGCAAGAAATACCATTTGTGGGTGTAGCAGCTATAGGTTTGTATCCGGAGGTATGCAAGGCAGAGCTCATTGATGGTGTGAACACTATGCTTAAGATGGTTACGGAAATCTTTATCTCCAAGAATCAAGCAGAGATGGGGCTCAAGAACATTTGAGGATTGAAGACAGCCATGAGGAGGATGACAGCTCCTGTGTTTTTTGTAAACTCTACTACACAGACTTGTATTTCTGTTCTGTTCAGGATTGGGAATGGGGTGACCTCATGTGGAAAAAAAACAAGATTTTAAAAAGTTTAGACAAGCTAATAACAGCTCAATAGACTGGATTACCAACTATGTCCTCCCATTAAAAAGACAATTTGGCCACCGCACCAACAACCGTCAGAGATGACGCTACAACCATCTTGTGCCGTTCGCTTCTATATGATAGAGCATACATGCACCAAGCCAATACATAGTCGAGTAAATAACCTGCACAGGGAAAGAATTTTGTGTAAAAACAAAATTATGTCATTCTTGCGAGGTAAGCTACTAAACACCGAGTTAATAAGTGTTACTAGATTCCTACCAATTGATAGATATGGTTTTCTTTCCAACTACTAAATCTCTTTTCTCAAAACGTTCTACGTGATGACATGGTAGATATGTGTGTCCATGCTAAGGATATAGGTGGGTGCAAGGTGAGACATGACCGAGCTTTGTTTTAGTTAGTTATCAAGACGTGAGATGAACTAGCCGATACGTCGAGTTGGTATATTTAGTGCAACATGTCTCTTGACTTGGTGATATAGATCAGAAGAAAGAGCAGACAATAAGGCCCGCCACTTTGGCTTTATAACAGACATGCCACCACAATCCTAGTTGGAAGAGAATAGGAGAAAGACTCAGCTTGGCGCCGCATGCAGCGCCCGAAGCGCTGCACACTTGCCTAGGTCGGGTCCCGCCACCCATCACTTGCTCTCTCACGTTTTGGCCACGAGATGGCGGCATGTTGTTTGGACCAACAAAGTGAAGATACAATTAGGGTCCTATGAAAATAAAAAAAGATGGATAATAATAAGAAGGAGAGACTAGCTTATTGTATGGTTGGCTATTAAGGTTGCAAGACACGCCACGGCTTTTAATACCAAGCCTTATTGGCTTGCTCTAATTTGTCTCCGCACGAGCTCGCTAGACTAGGTAAGTAGGGACCTGCTCTCTCCAACCTGATTTTTGTATAACTTGTTAGGTTGTTTCAAATTTGGCTGAGCTTGAAGACCTGTCAGTATAACAAAAATACGGTTTTATAAGCCAAAGAGTCACAAAACCTTGGTTTTAGAAAAAAAAGAGGCCATGAGTGCAGTTTGTAAAACTTCAAAAGACCGTAGTTTTGATTTAAAACATGGTTTTAAAAACTATAAGATTTGTTGCATCAAACACCCGATAGCTTTTAAAATTAAAGTATTTTTTTAAAAACATAGTATTTTTTCTTCAATACCTTAAAAATACTTTGCATTCAAATAGGCCTGAGTCTCTTAAATAAGGCCGTAGAGCCTAGTTTAAGTATAGAAAAATGGCTTCAAAATTCAATGAATAATGTCCACTGACACATTTGGATAAGGAAGTCAAACTACCAGAAATTTAAATATTCCAATTTAATTGGGGACAGAAGTATATTTTTTTAAAAATAAAAATGAGTTATTAAAAAACAAATCAAAACGTATTAAAATGTAAAAAATTTACAAAGCGGCAACAATCCATGCATGTGAAGAGTAAAGAGGCCCAACCCAACTGCCCCCGGCCCAGTGTTTCTCTTCTTCTTAACTACCAGTCAGCGACGCCGGCGAGGCCACACGCCCACCAGTCAGCCGCCGCCGCCCCCATGCGGCTCCCCCCTCGCTGGCGCACGCCTCGGCTCCTGCTCGCCCGCCGCTCCCCTCTCCTCCTCCGCATCCTCCTCTCCTCCCACCTCCCGCCTCCAGCAAGAAGAGGTAAGGCCTAAGTCCCCACACTACTACATAACCTTCTATAAGGGCGTCTTGTTTGCCTCAGAGGCGGGATTTGCACCCGCCCCCCATCTTCCGTTCCTACAATTATTTTACTGCGGTAAGGCGGTTACGTATTCAACCGCTCCTAACAGTATGAGCCCCATAGCTATAGTTATTTCCAGAATCGCGTTTTAAAAATTCAAATAAAAATACTAAAACATTTTTATTTTTATTTAATCGAGGCCCCCATCGGTCGCCCACACACACATCCCATATCTCCATCTTTTTTTAGTTTTTTAATTAATTGTTGCGATTCAAGAGTTTCAGACCCACCTCACCCTCTCGTCGCACGCGAAAAGTCCCCACCACCGCGCGCTACAAGTCTTTGTATCCATATTCCATTCGGGATCCCTACATATTATACACAACCGAGCAGTAAATCGACTGTTGAGGCCCCAAATGGATTCAAACTAAAAGTCGCCAACTACAAAGTTTTATAACTTTTCGAGATCTACATTTCATATGTTGAAAGTTTTCCCATCCGAGAATCGTTACACGAAATTTGAATTTCAAATTTGAGACATTTCAACACAACTTTGCATGACTAAATGATTTCAAAGTAAAAAGTTGTCATCTACAAAGTTTCATAACTTTTTGAGATCTACATTTCATATGAAGGAAGTTTTTCCGTCCGAGGTCGTTTACGAAATTCGAATTTCAAATTTGAGACATTCGAACACGACTTTTGCACGACTAGATGATTTCAAAGTAAAAAGTTGTCAACTACAAAGTTTCATAACTTTTCTAGATCTACATTTCATATGTAGGAAGTTTTTCCATCCGAGGTCGTTTACGAATTTTTAATTTTTAGTGTCTCGTTTTAAAATTCGGGATCTCACCGTAGGGCGCCTCAATATAGGAGCCGCCCTTACCGGCGGACTACATTAGGGGCGGTTGTAGGGCGGCTCTATATTGAGCCGCCCCTACAGTTGTCACTATAGGGGCAGCTCGTATGGTGTAGTCGCTATAGGGCTATAGAGAATAATGAACCGCCCCTAATGCAAAAGGGCGTTCTCTTAGTAAGCTTTTGTAGTAGTGCCACCCTCACACTAGGTCTCCGATTCTCCCTGTTTGTTGCTTCGCTCGTTTGGTTTCGGATTAGTGATCTCGGTAGGGGGCTGATGGTGAAACGTTGGTGCAGGGACCAGGCCGGTGGCTGCAAGGGACTACTACGATGTGCTTGGCGTCAGCAAGAACGCCAGCCAAGGAGAGATAAAAAAGGCCTACTATGGGGTATGGTTCCCACGCCTCGAATTCGACCTCACATTTTTAGGGATTCATCTGGTGTCAATGGTAGATATTGCTAATGCATCCTTAGGGTGCAAACTGTGTGCACGACCATTCTTCAATGGTGCAAACTCTCTTTTTTATCATCAATGATGATTACATCTAATTGATAGTCATGTTTATCTTAATTTGTTTAAAAATTCAAGGACTTATATATTCTAGTAATACCCCTTCTCACAAAAACTACCAAGCTGTAAGGACCGAGGACCCTGTTATAATTCCTCAACTAACAGTGGCTTCGGGCGAACATTGGCAGATTGCTTTGGCAGAGGAATTGGCTCCGACAATGAAGATCAACAAATCACAGTCAGGAAATTATAGGTGGGTAGCACACGGGATACATAATTAGTGTACTCAAGTAATACTCTCCCTGACGCTGATCTTATAATCGGCCAAAGCAGCAATATAAATATGCAAAGGCATTTTTGCTCCCAAAACACCGACGGGCCTTTACAAATGGAAATTTATACTTTAATTTGGTGATTGGTAGGTCTAAAGTCTCGATACTCGTTGGCAGGTATTTAGTTTACTACTCCTCCGTTTCAAAGTATATGGTTCGGTTTGAACACTACTGATACATTGATTTTACTATGCACCTAGTTATACACTATGTCTAGATACATAGTAAAATGAATGAATCTGCCGACCCAGCCTCGTGAGGTTGCAACAAGTGCGATGATCGACCTGTCCAGGAACAACTTCACGGTGAGATCTTGGTCGGCTTAGGAGACTGTGTTGCATTGACGATGCTCGACCTCTCACACAACTCTCTTTGCTGGTGTCCTCCCTTCATCCCTTGGGCGCTGAAGAACCTAGAGAGCCTGGGCGTCTCCAATAACTATCTGAGTGGCGAGATCCCCATTAGCCTGACCAGTTGTGGTAGGCTGGAACATCTGAACCTGTCATACAACGACTTCGGCGGCATCATTCCCAACACGGGCATTTTTGAGAATTTTAGCTGCCTCTCCTACCTTGGAAACCCTAGGCTCTGTGGTCCGTTGCTCAGGCAATGCAGAAGGTGCCACCACTCGTGCTACCAAACCTGGAAGTTCTTAGTCGTTGTCTGCATCAGCGTAGCTGCTCTAATGATCCTCTGTGCGGCCGGCATCCGTAAGATCTGCAAGGACAAATTTCGGGGCCCCCGCAGCGTTGGTGACTCATCGGCATGGATGGAATACAAGTACCCTCGCATCACGTATCGGGAGCTTGTCGAGGCCACAGAGCAGTTCAGCGTGGACCGGCTCGTAGGGACAGGAAGCTATGGGAGGGTGTACCGTGGCACGCTGCACGACGGCACCGAGGTCGCCGTCAAGGTGCTGCAGCATCTCCAGACGAGCAACTCGATCAAGGCCTTCAACCGCGAGTGCGAGGTCCTGAGGCGCATCCGGCACCGGAACCTCATGCGGATCCTCACGGTGTGCAGCCAGCCGGACTTCAAGGCGCTGGTGAAGCCGTTCATGGCGAATGGCAGCCTCGAGCGGTGCCTCTACGATGCGGTGCTGCCGATGGAGCTGAGCCTTGTACAGCGGGTTAGCATCTGCAGCGACGTCGTCGAGGGGATGGCGTACCTGCATGAACACTCACCGGTCAAGATCATCCACTGCGACCTCAAGCCGAGCAACGTTCTCCTCAACAACGATATGACCGCGCTCGTCTCCGACTTTGGCATCTCCAAGCTCATTATGAACACCGACGATGACTCTGGTGCTTCCACTACGAACATGCTGCGTGGTTCCATTGGATACATCCCTCCAGGTACATAGTGCACTAGTATAAAATGTGGCCTCCAGTGTTGAAACTTCCTTCCATCTTCTTTTTAATCTATATATCCACATCTATCTCTCCTTCTGATTCTTATGTGGTTCTTGATGCATGGACCGAAGAGTATGGCTATAGCTCGAACCCGACGACGAAAGGCGACGTGTACAGCTTCGGCGTGTTGGTGCTGGAAATGGTGACGAGAAGGAAGCCGACCGACGACATGTTCGAGGCCGGGCTGAGCCTGAACAAGTGGGTTAAGATCCACATGTACTACCATAGAAACACTGATGCAGTGGTTGACGCAGAACTGGTGCGTATGGTTCAGGATCAGACGGCTGAAGTGAGGAGGATTTCCAACGTGGCCATCGCTGAGCTGCTGGAGCTCGGCATCCTCTGCACCAGGAGCAACCGGCCGTCCGCACGGCGGCCAACCATGATGGATGCCGCCAACGACCTGAACCGTCTCAAGCAGTACCAGCAGTGAGACAACACGGTTACTTTCGCATCGTCACTGAGATCCTCCGATCCACGAGATCGTGACGCTTGTTGAGATCGATTCGCCAGAAGATATGATGTTTACATGTACAGCAACTAGCACGCTTGTTGAGATCGATTCACCAGAAGATATGATGTTTACATGTACAGCTACTAGCACTCGTCCTCTCCAGTAGGCACGGTAGGCCATTGTGATTTTATTTTAAAACCGTATATTCCAAAGTGTTCACTATTTGTGTGGATGCATGGAAAAAAGTTGCCTACATGTGTTGGAGTAATATGATAGTGGTGGTGGATAATTAGGAATTTGGGGATCACGGAGCCTTGCAAGAGTCGTGATGATGATCCACTTCTAGTGCTTATCATATTGGGTGCATAGCCTCCGCAAAGAACGCCTGCCACCTCCTGGGGCGGCGACTTACGCCGGCGGGCTCCGGGACCCGAGAGGCTATCGCGGCAACTCTGGCCACATGGGACTATTGACATCCCCGGCTTCGACTCCGACGACGACGACGGCGACAGCGGCCGCCTTTCACCACGGTGCTTTCACCTCGAGGGAAACACCGACGAGGAAAGCAACGCAGATGTGGGGATGGCCAAAACGGGCTGGTCATACGGCTAACTCCCGGACGAGGCTGGGCGCTGGCGACGCGACGCCGGAGCAGAGGCGCGCGGCCAAGACAACTCCCAGGAGGCGACGGCCACCGACGAGGAGCGTCCGCCCTATCAGCTCCGCCACACCCTCCGAGCAAGATCAAGTCGTGCCCGGGAGGGGAGGAAAGGCGCGGCGCGTGCCCGACAAGTCCGCGGCCGGATCATCAACGGCGCCGGCGGCGAGGGCCACCCCTCTTCAAAGGCGAGCTGTAATATCGCAGCCCGCCGCCATAATATTACTAGATGCCCGAGCCTTCGACCCCGAGGGGAAGAGATCTCGCGACGACGTAACGCTTGGTCGAAGAGGCCGCCTTCCAACAGCCATGAGCTCTTCCTCCCTGCGCCGCCATGACCTCTCCACGGACACGACAAGCGTCCTCCCATCACGACCGAGAGGCCTCCGTCAACCCTAGCCTGAAGAAGAAGCGGCGGCGCCAACCGGGGAGCATCCTGCCGAGGAGAACCCCCCTCGAGACGAGGAGCACCGCCGAAACCGGCGCGACGGGGAAGCCCGCGGTTACCATTCGCGCCGAGGGAACGCTAGGCCCGAGGAAGACCGAAGCCCGTCCCCTCGCACCGCTGGAGAAGTCCCCCGAACCGCCGGGCTGTCGTCTTCAGCCGGGCCATCCCGTGAGGCCCGTTCCCCCTCGTTTCCTGCGGCCGGCCAACATCACCAAGTATACCGGAGACCAAGCCGGGGACCTGGCTCTCGACTACCCCGATTGGCCCGCTAAGCGGGGCGGATGAGGCTGTGATCATCCGCAACCTACCCTTGTTCTCGCCAAACTCTACGTGAGCCCTGCTCGAGCAGCTTCCTCCCAACCAGATCAGAATTGGGGCGGACCTCGCGGATCTTCACCAAGAACTTCGGGCACCTACATCCACCGGGCAACTCCCGGGACCCGTGGGAGCTACAAGCGACCACGGCACCGAGACCCCCCGCATGAGTTCATCCGACACTTCCAAACATCGTGACTGAAGCTCCCGACGTCTCCGACGCGGCCGTCATCAACGCCTTCATCTCTGGAACAAAAGGGGAGCTCGTCAAGAAGCCGGGTCGCAAGAACCCCACCACGAAAACGAGCTAATGGAAATCGCCACCAAGTTTGCCTCAAGAGAAGAAGCCGCTGACGCCATTTTCCCCAACGGCAAAGGCAAGGAGAAGGCCGAGGTCGCCGGGGCGACTCCCATGACCCCAAGAGGAAGAGCAAGCCCAAGACCAAACCGGGAAGCGAGGCTAACGCCGCCGACCTCGCGCGCTGCTTGAGAACAAACGAGTGCGAGGCGACCGGGGTCTTCGACGAGATGCTCACCAAGCCTTGCATCTTCCACCGAGGCCTCGTGAAGCACACCACACCTGCGAAATGCGACATCCTCAAGAAGTACTACTCCCGAGCCTTCCCCTCCACCGACGGCGGCGACAAGAGGAGGCCGCCCGAGGAAGGAGGACGGGACGGGAAGAAGGACGCGGCTTCCCGAGGGTAGCGGACGCTGCTACATGATCTACGGCGGTCCCTGCACCAACTTTACGGCCAGCCAAAGGAAGCGCGAGCGCCGCGAGGTGTTCGCCGTCGACGCTGCGGTACCTGCCTACCTCGACTGGTCCAAGAAGCCAATCACCTTCGACCGGAGCGACCACCCCGACCGTGTCCCGTCCTCGGGACAGTACCCCCTCGTCGTCGACCCGATCATCGGCAACACCCGGATCTCGAAAGTGCTCATGGACAGCGGGAGTAGCCTCAACATCCTCTACGCCGACACCCTCCCGCTCGTCGGGATCAAGAAGTCGCGTCTCCGACCCACTACATCATCCTTCCACGACATTGTACCAGGCAAGTGAGTGAGGCCCATCGGACGCATCGACCTACCTGTCTGTTTCGGCATTCCTTCGAATTTCAGGAAAGAGACCCTCACCTTCGAGGTGGTGGACTTCAGCGGGACATATCATCTTTGTCCTCGGAAGGCCGGTCTGCCATTCATGGCCATCCCCAACTACACCTACACGAAGCTCAAGATGTCGGGACCAAAGGGGATCATCACCGTCACCCCCGCACCAGCACGCCTTCCTGCAGACGTCGAGGCCGTCGAGTGCGCCGAGGCCCTCGCCGAGTCAGGGACTGGCGACCGACCTCGACCGCCTCCCTAAGGGTCCCCGACCCTAGCGCCACGCCGGAGCTTTGAGAGTTGATGGACCTAAGTGAAACCTGGCCAAAAGTTAATAGACCATTGGTGCATTTCACTCTTCGGAAAAAAAAAAAAAAGAAAACAAAGGTCATGAGTGGAGTTTGTAAAACTTCAAAAGACTACGATTTTAACGAAAACATGGTTTTAAAAACTATATAAGATTTGTTGCATACAAACACCTGGTAGCTTTTTAAAACTGAAGTATTTTTAAAAAACCATAGTATTTTTCTCTCCAATACCTTAAAAATAGTTTGCATTCAAATAGGGCCTGAGTCTCTTAAATAAGGTCGTAGAGCCTAGTTTAAGTATAGAAAAATGGCTTTAAAATTCAATGACTAATGTCCACCGACACATTTGGATAAGGAACTCAAACTACCAGACATTTAAATCTTCCAATTTTTTAAAAAAAAATTGGGAACAGAAGTATAATTTTTGCGAAATAAAAAAATGAGTTATTAAAAAAACAAATCAAAACGTATTAAAATGTAAAAAAAAAAATCGCAAAAGCGGCAACAATTCAGTTGGACCAAGGCCCAATGGACCATCCATGCGTGTGAAGAGTGAAGAGGCCCAACCCAACTGCCCCCGTCGCCCGGCCCCGAGAAGCAGCGCAGGCAATTCCAGAACGTTCGGCGCAGTGTTTCTCTTTCTTCTTAACCCGCAAGCACACACGCGGCGCCGGCGAGGCCACACGAGCACCAGTCAGCCGCCGCCGCCGCCGCCATGCGGCTCCCTGCCGGCGCACGCCTCGCGCTCCTGCTCGCCCGCCGCTCCCTTTCCTCCTCCTCCTCCCGCCTCCCGCGGGCGCACACAGAGGTAAGCCCCCCCCCACCCTCACACTAGGTCTCCGATTCTCCCGGTTCCTCGGGGCCTCGCCTGGCGGTCCCTTGATCTTAGCTTCTCGCGCCTTCCCTGCAGGAATATGGAGCGACGTGGCACGCGCGGCGGCCTCCCGGAGTTCGCCCTTCTCGTCGCCGAGTAGTGCCCACAGGTTCTTCCACGGTGAGTGAGTGATTGACGCGGAAAGCGTTGTTGCTTCGCTCGTTTGGTTTCGGATTAGTGATCTCGGGAGTGGGGTTGATGGTGAAACGGTGGTGCAGGGACTAGGCCGTTGGCTGCAAGGGGACTACTACGATGTGCTCGGCGTCAGCAAGAACGCCAGCCAAGGAGAGATCAAAAAAAGGCTTATTATGGGGGTATGGTTCCGACGCCTCGAATTCGACATCACATTTTGATGGATTCATCTGGTGTCAATGGTAGATATTGCTAATGCATCCTTAGGGTGCAAACTGTGTGCACGACCATTCTTCAATGGTGCAAACTCTTTTTTTTTTTTATCATCAGTGATGATTAAGTCTAATTGATAGTCATGTTTATCTTAATTTGTTTAAAAATTCTAGGACTTATATATTCTAGTAATACCCTTCTCACAAAAACTACCAAGCTGTAAGGACCGAGGACCCTGTTATAATTCCTCAACTAACAGTGGCTTGGGACGAAGATTGGCAGATTGCTTTGGCAGAGGAATTGGCTCCGACAATGAAGATCAACAAATCACAGGCAGGGAATTATAGGTGGGTAGCACACGGGATACATAATTAGTGTACTCAAGTAATACTCTCCCTGACACTGATCTTATAATCGGCCAAAGCAGCAATATAAATATGCAAAGGCATTTTTGCTCCCAAAACACCGACGGGCCTTTACAAATGGAAATTTATACTTTAATTTGATGATTGGTAGGTCTAAAGTCTCGATACTCGTTGGCAGGTATTTAGTTTACTACTACGACTAGCCCACCATGAAAACATGGACGAACCAGAGCATAAAGCAGGTCAAGTCCACGGCCCTTTTCCAGTCAGTCTCGTCGTCTGTTGTGCTCTCCAACCTGTCCAACTAAGGCGTTTTCCAGCTATATATGACCATAAGCTATTCCATTCCACGTACCACACACCAAATCTCCACTTCTGTTTTCTGCTACTCCTACACTAGGTGGTCGTGAATCTCGTGATCCAGCCATAGGCACTTCGACAAATAAGCCAGGGAACCATGAGGGTCCCCAGCATGGTCTTGAGGCGCGGGGCTCTGATCCTCTTCGTCCTCCTCCAACTTGCCGTCGTCCTGACCACGTCGACTCCGGCCGAGCCAGGCACAGCCATCCGGCAGCGCCGGCGGCATGTCCTGCTGCGGGGAGAAGGCCACCCTGTTGGCCCTGAAGCGCGGGCTCAACTTCTCATCGCATTCAGTACTGGCCGATTGGAACGAGTCCAATGCCCATGTCTGCGGCTTGACCGGCGTCACGTGTGACAAACGGCGCGAGCATGTCGTGGGGGGGCTTGCTCTCGCTAACTTGAGTATCTCTGGTGCTCTTCCACCGGTCATCGGTGAGCTCACACACCTCGAGAGCCTTGACATGTCCTTTAATAGCATTTCCGGTGCCCTACCGTCGTCGTTGTATGGCAACCTCACGCGTCTTAGGTACCTTGACATGAGCTACAACCTCATCTCTGGTGCCATCCCTCCAGTAATCGGCAAGCTCACGAGCCTTGGGTGCCTCAACATGACCCACAACCTCATCTCTGGTGCCATGCCTCCAGCAATTGGCAACCTCACGAGCCTTGGGCCCCTCGACATGAGCTACAACCTCATCTCTGGTGCCATCCCTCCAGCAATCGGCAACCTCACAAACCTTTGGTGCCTCGACATGTCTGCTAACCACATCACGGGGCAGGTTCAATCGACCTCTCCAACCTTAAGAACCTTGATGCCATTGACCTCCGCTATAACCAGTTGCATGGCGTTATACCGCCGTCTCTTGCCATGCTGAAACAAATGTGGTATTTGGGCCTTGCGTATAACAACTTGTCTGGCACCATCCCAACAGCTATATTCATCAACTGCACTTTACTAATGTTTGTTGATGTCGGGATAAACAATCTTTCTGGCAAGATTCCCCGCACAGCCTCGAGCAGCTCATTGATCTTCTTTAACCTCTACTACAATAATTTATTTGGGACACTGCCACGTTGGCTAGCCAACTGCAGTTCACTCATGTCGCTAGATGTGGAAAACAACTTGCTCGCAGACGAGTTGCCTACGAGCATCATCTCGGGGAAGAAGAACCTCGTGTTCCTGCATTTGAGCAACAATCAGTTTTGGAGCCACAATAGCAACACCAACCTAGAGCCATTCTTCGCTGTCATGTCAAATTGCTCATCACTAGAGGAGGTTGAGGCAGCATCCTGGGAATCGGCGGACGGCTGCCCAGCCGGCTCGGCTCGATGCTCCCACGCACCTTGTTGCACCTCAACCTGGACATGAACTACATAGTTGGCATGATCCCAACATCCATTGGGGACATGATCAGCTTGACGTTACTGAACCTGTCAAGCAATTTGCTGAACGGGACGATCCCAGCGTCTCTCTGCAGGATGCCAAGACTAGAACGACTTGCGCTATCCAACAACATCTTGACGGGCGAAATCCGTCATGCATCAATAACGCCACCACACGCATCGGGGGCTAGATTGAAGGACCGAAGCGGCGACCAGAGGGGGGTGAATGGGAGCCTCAAGTTTCCTTTTCAATTTCGGGTCATCGGCTCAACCCCCAACCTCAAAAGGCAAACTCAAACGAGAGCCGAGTAACACACGTGCTAATTGTAGCAAGGTGTCACGAGCAAAGAGCACCGAGATGTCCACGACCCAAATGATCGGTGGATGTTCTCTAGGAACACAGCGGGACACCTCAAGCGATCACACAAGACTAAGGAGCGCAAAAGATCGAACCGGAGGAGAGAAAAAGGAGACACCCGACTTCTATAGAGAGAGAAGAAGCGAGTTTCCAAATCTAAAATACCAAAAAGCGCCAACTCGTGACGAGAGTACGGTGATAAATTCCTCGGATCGGTAGAGACACTACAACGTAGAAAGCGTTGGATTTGCATGGCACTCGAAGATGCACAGCCTACCAAGAATTTGTTCTTCCCAAAACCGAGAGAAATAGCGGGCGGTTGATACACACGCACTGCTAACAAACACCGAAACCACTGCTGCCTGTAGCCTTGAGGAACACAGACCAGAGCTGGTTACTCTGCCCCTAGATCGATCTGATCAGAAAACAAGAGCAGGAGTTGTACTGCTTGCGTGGTGCAAAAATCAGACACGGGAATAGAGAGAATGAACCAAACTCACCAACGCAATAACCATCTCAAGCAAGAAGAATTAAATGCTCATGATTAGCTAATGATTGCTTGAGTTAGTTTACGTAAGCAAGTTCAAAGCTTGGACCAATGAAAAAACAAACACTCGCTGCTGCACACATGCTTGGCCAGGAACTGCGCTGAACCAAAAAGGACCGGGATAGAAAATCGATCAGGAAGAGATGGGAACGAACTGCAGTAGCTCGCTGATCGAAGGGCAAACACCGATTGGTGCTGGGCTCACGTCGTCAGGCTGCTGTACCAGAAAAACAAATCACCGAGAACAGCACGAGCACCAAGAACAGCACGGCGAACCTGACGAACAGAGAAAAGCAGGAACCAGAAATCGATGAGATCTGACCCAAATCAAAACAGCTGGATTCCAAAATCTTCCCAGGTAATCTCCATGATCTCGGTGAGCTATCCTGAGAAAATCGTGGCTCAAATCGAACTCAAGGATCAGGAAAATCAGATCACGCACAGAGGATAAAAAAGAAGGGGAAAACTGGACGAGAATTTCAGCAAGCAATCAAAAAATTTAGCAGCGACCATCACTGAAATCTAAAAGCCCGGAGGGCACAGGGGGAGCTTTGGGGCTCCCCTTCCCCAACGAAAATCACCACAAAAATCCACAAATTTGTTCTTGGACCTCTAAACAAGAACCTAAAAATTAGAGAAAAATAAAAAACGAAAATGAGAGAGGCAAAGAGGGGAGGATGGCTGCCATCCTCTATATATGGTCCTTATTTCTCATCCCTATTTTGCCCTCCGATACATATGAGCCAAACCACTAACCCTAGGGCTATTTTTGGTCGACTCTGGATATTTTTCGATCCGGCGGCCACCGCGCCTCCTCATCGGTAGCCTTGCATCCACGCAACCTCCCCGATGCCGCCACGTGCCGTCCTTCCGTCCACCGGAACACCTCGGGGTTTTGAGGCCCAAACCCGCGAAACCCGCGCCCGTGGTTTTGAGGCCCAAACCCGCGAAACCCGCGCCGATGGTTTTGAGGGCAAACCACCAAACCTCCTCGACACGTGTCATCGCCCGTCTTGACCGCCCGAGTCGCCAAGTCATCCGAGCTCCCCCTCTGCCTGCTCGCTCGCCGTCTTGACCCGATCAACACGGTCCACGCCCGTCCTCTTGCATCCGTCGATGTCCCGGATGTCGACCACCATGGCTAGCCACCCGGCGATCCGGTCCTCGGTCCAAGCCTCACATCCGTCCTTCACCTCCGCGGTCCGTCGGCCTGGCACGTCCTCCTTGGCCCCTTCACCTCGCCGTCGCCTACCATCTCCAAGCTCCACGCTGCACAACCACGAACCAAGAGATCAAGTCTTGACACACTCCACGTGTGCTTAGGTGAACATAAATTGAAGCATAAAAAGATAAATGAAAATAGAAGGAGAATGTTGACTGTTGACAATCACTCAATCACAAAACTAAACACATGTGACCTAAATTAACCATGTGTTCGCAATCTCCCCCTTGATAAGTGCATTGTCAACATTCAACACAAAAAACGAATAAGATAGAAGATAGCACATCGGGTGAACAAAAGCTGAGCGTGAAGCTAGGACAAACTCAATTGGATAGCAAACATGGAGCAAAAACTTGGTTCCCAAAGACATGGGCAAAAGGCTCGACACAACCAAGCTAAAACACGCTAGTCCTCAAGAAGAGGTAGAAACAGGCTCAACACCACTAGCACAGCTCCAAACCAATTACTTTCACACACAAAAAAGCTAGACCCTCAAGGCAGAGGTAAAAAAGGCTCAACACATCTAGCTCAAAGTGCTCTACTCCCCCCTGAACAAATCTGGATCCAATGTCTTTGTATCTTTCTCCCCCTTGTTGGCAAATGCACTAATCAAGCTATGAAATGCAATATGTCACAATGCAAAGCTTCAAGATTATATTCAACCGAATGAGAGAGTGCTCAAAAGTGGTACCATAGCAACAAATTACAAGTGCTAGCGAGCTCAAGCTAATCAGATGATGTGAAATATGGCACAAAGCATTTTGAGCAAATTTCAGTATTTTTGCAAAAAGGAGGTTCACCATCAAACATAGCACCTAGCACAAATAGATAGGAAATCAACTAAGTGCTCAAACATGTAAGCGGGTGAACTACCCCAAGCAGCGTTCGGACATCATGCTAGACATTATGGCAAAAACTTGTGAGGTTCATTTTAGTTCAGAGTTGCGGCGGTTCACAAGTTACAAAAGAGCATGCAGTGGTTATCCACATTTGCCTTGCCTTACTAATCAACCATGTCAAGCCTATGCATGAGCAATGATTAGCTTAAGACAATGGTGCAGGTCAAACACACAATGAAGTCCAAGTTCATTCAAGAGTGCAAATGAAAGCAGTCTCAAACTTCAAAGTGTGGCAAAATGGACCCACTCGATCTTTTCATCACTTTAGCTTTAGACTTCACGTTTTAGCATGGTATTATCATGAAGATCTAAGCAAGTGAATGAATCAAAGCATGAGACATAGCTACCAAGGATACACATAAAAGCTCAAAGGATCTCAACATCCTACTCATGATAGAAGCTAGCTCAAGGGTGAACCAAGATTTAATTTCATCATATATTAATCAAGTTCACATGTGGAAAAAGTTGCTCAGCTCATAACATACATCACATGATTAAAAAGAGCTAAAGCTAGAAGCACTATCATATTCATACTACTAAGAGCACAACCTCATTCAATTCAATATAAAAGTGAAGCTCATGATATGCAAGTATGATACAAAAACAAAAACAAAAACAAACCTACAACTAAGTCTGTACATCAACTACAAAGCTAACCCTCAAAAAGGGTAGCAAACTCCCAACTCCCCACGAAGCTTAGCAAAGCGGACTTGGTCTAGTGGTTTTGTGAAAATGTCCTTAATCTGTTGCTCATATACACATGTTGAACATCTATATCCCCTTTCTCCCTCGGTGATCTCTCAAAGTGGTACCTCACCTCTATGTGTTTGAGTGCAGGAGTGTAGGACGGGGTTTTTGGCAACACTCACGCTCCCATGCTATCACACAACAAGGTACCGTGAAAAGCTCAAACCAAAGTCTCTCAAAGTGGCAACCATCCACAAATTTGGGAACAACAAGCGGCGGCAACTACATACTCCGCCTCAACCGTCGGCCGAAATACACCGGGCTGCACGAGAGACGACCAAGACACTAGAAGTACTAAGGAACCCGACAAGTACCAGGAGGTAGACTTTCTATGCATACGATCACCAGCATAATCAGAGTCTGAATAACCAACCAGGGAGAGGGTGGAAGAGGCCGAGTACCAAAGGCCAAACTTCGGGGTGTAACCAAATACACGAAGATCCTCTTCACTGCCTGATAGTGAGAGGTACGTGGCGAAAGGCTGGCGTGCGCAAAGGCACTGCAAACTGGATGTCGGGTCAGTCGCCGTCAGGTACAACAGCGATCAATCATGCCGAACTCCCTTTGGTCCGCGGCTTCTCCATCCTTTTCCTCGTCCGGGGCCGTCGTCGTCGACATGGGTGTCGAAAGAGCTTGGCCTCACCATGCGAAACTTGGGATGATGTCCTTCAGTGTACTTGCCCGGGTGTACGAAGATCCGTCCTTGGTTTTGCTTGATTTGAAGTCCAAGGAAGTAGGTCAACTTCGCCCATCATGCTCATCTCAAACTCCCCGCTCATCATCTACGCAAAACTTCGATACCATAGCATGAAGAGCCACCAAAGATGATGTCATCTACATAGATTTGGACTAGGAGGATATCATTGCCTTTTCTAAGTAGGAACAAAGTCTTGTCTACGACCCCCATCACAAAACCCTTAGCTAGGAGAAAAGCTTTCAATCTCTCATACCATGCTCTGGGGGGCTTGTTTACCCATACAAGGCCTTGTACAACTTGTACACATAGTCACAGGTGTTTAGGATTCTCTCAAACCCAGGGTACTGCCTCACATATACTTCCTCCTCTATGAACTCATTTAGGAAAGCACTCTTGACATCCATTTGGAAAAGCTTAAAACCCTTTGAGGTTTTAAAAGCGAGCAAAATCCTAATGGCTTCTATGCGGACTCTACGGGAGTGAAGGTTTCTTCATAGTCTATACCCTCTTTCGACAAAACCCCTGGGCAACTAATCTAAACTTGTTTCTCACCACCACTCCATCCTCACTCTGTTTGTTCTTGAACACCCACTTGGTTCCTATGGGATGGCACTTTCGGCGGGAGGTGGCACTAAAACCCCGACTTGGTTCCTCTCAAAGTTTTGTAATTCCTCATGCATGGCATTGACCCAATCAGAGTCCGATAAAGCAGTGTCAACATCTTTGGGCTCAAGAGTGGAAACAAAGCGAGGAATGAGCAAAATGACACATGGCATAGGATTTGGAACGAGTTACCCTTTGGTTGAGACCTCCAATCATGGTCTCACTGGGGATGGCGGCATTTGAATGTCTTTGAGGGCGCCGTCTGTGAGATGTCCCCCCTCGGCGGGTGGGGAACCTCCTCGAGGTGCAGCCGTCTCTCGGCCTGAGGAGCTGCTCCACGGACCCCGGGGAAGTAGAGGTAGTAGGGTGCGTCCGTGGGGCGTCGTCGTCGCCGCGGGGTCAAGCAGGGGCAAGCGGTGGAGTAAACCGGGGATCACCCGACCAACATCTTCTTTTCCTCCTCCACAAAAATGCTACGCTCCATCTCATCCTTTCCTGCACACTCAAACACAGAAGAGGAACAAGGCGCAGTCTCATCGAAGGTAACCTCACATGTCTCTACAACGCGGTTAGTCTCAAGATTTAGAACCCTGTAGGCATGTGAATGTAAAGCATATCCAAGAAAAATGCCATCAGCTGATCGAGACTCAAACTTGTCTAGATTACCTTGCTTGAGGATGAAACACCTGCATCAAACACACGGAAGTGTGTTACCTTGGGCAATCTCCCAAACCGCAACTCATATGATGTCTTCTTGGTGAAAGCACGAAGGAAAATGCGGTTGGAGACATGACATGCCGTGTTGATCGCCTCAGCCCAATACTTCCTCGGAGTCTTGTGTTCATCGAGCATGGTCCTCGCCATCTCCACAAGTGTCCGGTTCTTCCGCTCAACAATTCCATTCTGCTGAGGCACATAAGGGCTAGAAAACTGGTGCTCGACACCCAAGTTAGCACAAAGAGATTGAACCGAGAGTTCTTGAATTCTGTGCCATTGTCCTTTGCTAATCGCTCGAATGGCTGTCTCACGGTAACTCAATTCTCAATCTCAAAATAAGATCTCGAGCAAAACCCGAAAGCCTCATCCTTGCCCTCCATGAAAAAGACCCAAGAGTACCTCAAAATCGTCAACGATCACTAGACAATACCACTTCCCACCACGACTGACCTCACCCGAGATGGACCAGCGGTGTCCATGTGAAGGATCTCTCGGGTCTCGGAGGTCATAATCAGTTAACTGGTGGGTGGAAAGCGAGATACCATCTTCCGTGGCGACAGGGGATGGCGGACCCAGATCCTTCTCAAATTTGAGCTTAGGCAATCCTCGGATTAGACCCATCGAACTCAACCTTGTGAGAAGGTCGAAAGCTCGGTGTCCTAGTCTCCTATGCCATTTTCACAAATCAGAGGAGGACCCGGCCAACAAACAACAAGATGTGCCAAAACCTCGAGAAAAATCAGCGCGAAAGACTTGTCCAAACGGCACAATCCAGCAAATGTGATCATCGTGAGAATCAAAACTTCGAGAACATCCAACCTTAAAGCGTACCTCATACCGATACGCCATAGGTGAGAGCGGAGAGCGGACAGAAGTGAAGGTTGGAGGCGGCGCCACATCCTTGAGTAAAAAGTGGTCATTGATCCTGATTGACCCACGAGACAGAATCTTCCCCTTGTTGCTATCCCCGAAAAGTGATATACTCCTTAGTCTTCATGGGGGTGAGGCTGGAGAACCATTTTGAATTGCCGGTCATGTGGCGAGAACAGCCGGAATCAATGAGCCACATGTCCTCCAGCCTTCCATCCTGTATCAACGATAGTACATGGGATGAGCAAGTGGCACAACACTAGGGTTAGTAAACTTAGAAGAGTACCAGTGCTGACCACCTTGCCCAAGATAAGCATTAGGCAAAACAAACATCCCACGACCCTTCTTACCAAAGTGCTCACCACGCACAACAAAGCGTGGTGCACTCCTCTGTCAAACTCAAAACTCCCAAAGCGAGGATCTACATCCACTCGCGAACCACGACCACAAAAGGGTCTCTAAACGTGGCCTAGCCCTTTGAGGCCTCCTACCTTGAGCCCTAGCAAGCGCCTCCCGAACCGATTGCACACCCCTCTCATACATGCCAAGTAGTGGGTGATACATGTCGCGGTTCTCAAACTCAACTTGACGCCTAGCATCCCTCTTCCTCCTAAAGCAAAACTCAAACAAGTGACCATCTCTCTGGCAATACTCACAGTGATACCTCACCTCTCTCTTGGGTGGTTCTTGGCTCACTCTCTTGAGTGGATGGTTCACTCTTGTTGTGGCCTTGGCTTTAGGAAGGGGTTTCCGTGGATCTTGGGCAAAGTGTCAAGTGGGTTCTTGAGGTGGTTTGGTTTGGGAAAGCTCCACACTTGTTTGGGAGGGGTGGGGTCTTTAATGGGCTCTTGGAGAATGCCATTTTGCACAATGGGCTTGGTAGGTTCGGGTGGGGTGATCTTGGTCAACTTGGGGGTGTTTGTTGGTTTCTCACTAGAGCTCAAACCACTACCATGACCAACCTTCCCATGGATAACTTCACCCTTCCCACCTATAGCAAAGCCTAATCCGATGTGTCGGTCCCCCTCTTGAGCTGACTCATCATCATGCCAAATTGCGACTCTCCACTAGACACCCAACTCGGGATAGGCGGAGGTACTTGTTATCCTCATCGACTCTCTCCTTGTCATGCCTATAAGACATGAGCTCCAACTCCAAAGCTTCACACTTAGCACACTTCAGCACGATGCTATCTGAGTTGGCCTTCTCAAGCACGACAAGCTTGGCCTTCTCGCCCAACTTCGAGCGCAAGTCTGGACAAGACTTGCGCGCTCAACAACATAGGCTTAGCCTTCAACTCAACGTGCTCATCTAGCAAAGCAGGTACTTGGATTGCAAAGACACAATGCTGAACATATACGCGGCACAAAGCGTCACACTTTCAGGTCTCATCGGACACATCCACAGGCTTCCTAAGCAACTCTATTTCAACCATAGCCATTTCCCACTTCTCCTTGTACTCCTTTCTCTCCCTAACTGCTCGCTTGAGCAACTTCTCCTGACACACAAGCGCATCGCCCAAAGTGTCTAACTCATCGGAGAGATATTCGATTGTAGGAGGTACCTCATGGGAAGAAGAGTCATTTGTCATGTGGCCAGCAGCGTCGGTCACCGCTCAACCGAGGGCCATGGTGCGAAGCCGGGCTTGGAGTCGGCGACCAGAGTCATTCAGCATCCTCGACCTTGCGCTCGGGCTCCTCGTCGCTGGGGGTGCCTTGTCTGAAGAGTCGTTGTTGGTGTTTGAGGGGAAGCGGAAGAGGCGTGCTGTGTGCTCTTGGCAGCAGGGGCTTCTTCTTGATCGCCTCCTTAGCCGAAGCCTTTCTTGGACTTGTACTTGCCGGCAATGTACTCGCGCTTGTCCTTGCGCTTGTCGGGTCGTGCTGTTGAGTAGTACTTCTCGCGAGGTCGCGTCCTTTGTTCTTCTTGGGACCCGGGGCGACGATGGTCGGATCGCCGCGCTCGAAGCATCCGCCCTTGGATGGACCGCCACGGCCAGACGGTTCAAGCGGTTGTTGTTGTGGAACCCTTGAGAATCGGTGATGACCTAATTCTGGCTCATCATCCCCGGGCTCTCCATCTGCCTCTGCTGCACCGGACACCAAAAGACAAGGCAAAGAAGATGCGTGTGGGTTAGGGGAAGGCTTGAACCACCCTTACACAGGCGAGAACAGCATTTGGCGCCGATGGGTTCTTTAACCGCTGGATGAGCTTGGTCTCGGAGGACTTGAGCTTGCTGTAGAGCTCGTCGGGTGTGAGGGGTGTCGTAGTTTGGACTCCATGATCGCAGACACGCACATCCAAAAATTCGATCCGGAAGCGTGCAAAAGAGCTTTTTATCGCGCTTCGTGGTCGTCAAAGCCTCTCCGGCGGACGTTAGCGGCTTATTGCAGTCGTGCGAAACCTAGCAAAGAGAGAATCGATGGACTTCGCCATCAAGTTGAATTGATTTGTTGTACTCCCTCTTGTGTGCCAGTCTCTCATATAGGCGGGCCTTGACTTGTGGGATTCCCTCATGGTAGCTCTCAAGGTTTCCACACCTCACGGGGCGGTCTCACAAGTGGTAACCTCTCCGAACTCGGTGTCTTTGAGGGGCTGAGAACAACCACGCTCCTCGCTCGGTTGTTGGCGTTGTGTTGGGCTATTTGTTCTTCACCCGCTCGGCGGCTAGCACTTGGTAATTCTCATCCTAGACAATCTCCCACACTCTCAATCCATCCCATAAGATGTGCTTGCATCTTAATCTTCGATGAGATAGTTGGTGTCAAAATGGGAACTCCGGTTTGCCACCATAGTGACCGAACCTCTCCATGTAATGTATACAGCGGATCCGCGGACCGATTAAGGTGGATATGATCATAACGAAGCTCCGTACAATTGAAGGACCGAAGCGGCGACCCGGAGGGGGTGAATGGGGCCTCAGGAACACCTTTTCAATTTGGTCGGCTCAGCCCCAACCTCAAAGGCAAACTCAAGCGAGGAGGCGAGGTAACACCGCGTGCTAATTGTAGCAAGGTGTCACGAAAGCAAAGAGAAGCGCGAGATCCGCGACCCAAATGATCGGGTGGATGTTCTCTAGGAACCGCGGCCCGGACACCTCAAATGATCACACAAGACAAGGAGCGCAAAGATCGAACAGGAGGGAGAAAGAGACACCCCACTTCCTATAGAGAAGAAGCGAGTTTCCAAATCTAAAAATACCAGCGCCAACTGCGTGGCGAGTACGGTGATAAATTCCTCTCGGATCGGTGGAGACACTACAGCGTAGAAAGCGTTGGATTTGCATGGCACTTCGAAGAAGATGCACATTACAAGAATTTGTTCTTCCCAAAACCGAGAGAAATAGCGGCCGGGTTGATACACGCCCACTGCTAACAAACACCGAGAAACCCTTTGGCGCGCGTAGCCTTGAGGGAACCTGGGCCAAGGGCGGGTTACTTTCTGCCCCCTAGATGTCGTCGAAAACAAGAGCGGTTTATGCGCGCTTGCGTGGTGCAAAATCGAACTGCGAGAATAGAGAGAATGAACCAAACTCACCAGCGCAACCATCTCAAGCAAGAAAAATTAAATGCTCATGATTAGCTAATGATTGCTTGAGTTAGTTTTCGTAAAGCAAGTTCAAAGCGGACCAATGAAAAAAACAAACACTACATTGCTTTGCACATGCTGGCGGGGCGCGGTGAACCAAAGAGGACGGGATAGAAAATCGGGTACGGAAGAGATGGGAGCGAGACCGCAGTAGCTCGCTGATCGAGGGCAGAAACACCGATTGGTCTTGGAGGCTCACGTCGTCGGTACAACGTACCCGAAAAACAAATCACCGAGAAACGATACGAGCACCCAAAACGACACGGCGAGGCGAATAGAGGCCAGAAAGCGAAAACGATGAGATCGACCCAAATCAAAACAGGCTGGATTCCAAAATCCCCGTAATCTCCATGATCTCGGTGAGCTATCACGAGAAAATCATGGCTCAAATCGAAGAACTCAAGGATCGGGGAAAATCAGATTTCAGCACCACCGGAGAGGGATAAAAGAAGGAAAGCGGGCCGAGAAATTTCAGC